>JAMPIV010017739.1:0-222784 GCA_024509875.1 Oreohelix idahoensis | reverse complement strand
TTTTCTTCTTCTTCCTTTTCCCTATCCTTCTTTTTCCCTCCCTTATTCTTCAACTCTTTTTTTCTTTTCTTTTTTTTTTTTATTTTTTTTTTCTCTTCTTCTTTCTTCTTCCTTCTCTTCTTCTTCCCTCCTTTTCCTGTATTTCTTCCCTTCTTTTCCTTTTTTTTTCTTCTTCTATCTTTTTTTTTCTTCATACAAAAGTTACCCACTTCTTTTTTTCTTCATTTCTTCTTCTCTTCATCCTTCTCTTTTCTTCTTTCCCACCGTCCTCTTCCTCTTTTCTTCCAATCTTTCTCTTTTCTTCTTTTCTTCTTCTTCTTTTTCTTTTTTCTTTTCCCTCTTTTCTTCTTTTTTTCTTCTTTATCTCTTTTTTCTTTTCTCTTCTTCTTCTTCTCTTCCTTTCTTTTTCTTCAACTTTTTTCTCTTCCTTCTTCTTCTTCTTCTTTTCTTTCTTCCCCCGCTTCTTCCTCTTCAAAATCTTCCTTTTCTCTCTTTTTCCCACTTCTTCCCTTCTTTTCACTTCTTCCAGGTTCTTTCCATTTCCTTCTTTTCTTCTTCTTTTTCTCCTTTTTCCTTTTTTTTCTCTTCTTCCCTTGTTTCCTTTTTCTTTCTTCTTCCTCTTCTTCTTCTTCTTTTCTTCTTCCCTTCTCTTTTTCAGACGAAGCACATCTTCTTTCTTTGAGGTAGTACTATCCCCCCCCCTTTACCTTCTTCTATTTTTCCCATCTTTCTCTCTTCTTCTCTTTTCTTCTTCTTTCCCTTTTCTTCTTCTTTCTCTTCTTTCTCTCTTATCCTCTTTCTTTTTTCCAAACTTGTTCTTCTTTGCTTGCTTTCAAAAACCCTTGATTTTTCCTTTTTTTCTTTTATTTTTTCTCTCTTCCTTTTTCCTCTTCTTCTTCCCTTCAGAAGTTTTTCTTTTCTCTTCTTTCTTCTTCATCCTCTTTTCTTCTCCTTCTTCCTCTTCTTCCTTCTTTTCTTTTCAATCTTCTTTCTTCTTTCCCCTTTCCTTTCCCTTTCTTCTTCTTCTTCTTTCTTCTTCTTCCCATTTCCTTCTTCTTCATTTCCCTTCTTCTCTTCTTTTCTCTTCTTTTCTTTTCTTCTTCTTCTTTTCTTTTTAAAACTTCCACTCTTTTTTCCGAAAGCTTTTCTTCTTCTTCTTATTCCTTCTTCTTCTTTTTTCATTATTCATCTTATCTGTTATTTTCTTCTCTATTTCCCCTCTTCTTTTCCTTTCTTCTTCTTTTTTTCCTTTTACTTCTTCTTTTCAAAATTTTTTTTCTTAAGCTTTTTTCCCCCCTTATTACTCCTCATTATTTTTTTTTTTTCCCCCTATTCTTCTCTTCCCTTAAAATACTTTTTTCTTCCTTCTTTTCTTCTTCTTCTTATCTTCTTCTTTTCCCTTTCTTTTTTTTTCTTTTCTTCTTCCTCCTTCTTCCCTTCTTCCTTTCTTCAGTTCTTCTTCTTTTTTCTTCTTCTTCTTTTTCTTTCTTCTTCTTCCCATTCCCCAACTCCTTGCTTTTTTCTTTTTTTTCCTTCTCTTTTCTTCTTCCTTTTTCTTTTTTTTCTTCTTCTGTCCACTTTACTCCTCCCATTCTTCTTCTTATTTTCTCTTTTCTTCTTTTCTTTCCTTTTTTCCCGCTCAGAAGCCTTCTTCTCCTCTTTTCTTCCTAACCTCCCCAATGCCTCCCTTCCTCCTCTTCTTCCTTATTCCTTCTTCTTCTTTTCCATTTCTCCTTTTTCCTTCTTCCATTTTAACGATTCCCCTTCTTAAACTTCTTGACTTCTTCCCCTTGAGCTTTTTTCTTCCTTCTTCTTTCTTTTCTTTCTTCCTTAGTTCTCCCTCATCCTTTTCTTCCTTTCTTCCTTCTCTTTCTTCTCAATTCTTCCTCTTCTTCTTTTTCTCAAACGTTCTCTTCCTTTTCTTCTTTTCTTTTTTTTTTTTTCCCCAAAACTCACTTCTTCTTCTTCTTCTCCCCTCTCCTTCTTCTTCTCTTTTTCTAAAACCTCTTCTTCACTTCTTCTTCTTCCCTCCAACTTCTTTCTTCTTAAATCTTCTTCTTCTCTTTTCTTCATCCCTTCTTTTCTTCTTCTCTTCTTCTTCTTCTCCCTTTTCCCACTTTTTTTTTTTTTCTTCTTCTTTCTTTTTTTTTTCTTCTTCTTTTCTTTATCTTTTTCTTCTCTTCCTCTTCTTTTTATTTTTTTTTTTTTTCTCTTCTTCTTCCCTTCTTCTTCTTTTCTTTTCTTTATTTTCCTTTCTTTTTTCTTTTCTTTTCCTCTTTTCTTCTTTTACCTTCTTCTTTTTTTTTCTTCTTTTTTTTCTTTTTTCTTCTCCTTTTTTTCCTTCTCCTTTTTTTTTCACTTTTTTTTTCCCCTTTCTTCTTCTTCTTTCTTTTTCTTCTTCTTCGTGTTCTTGTTCTTATTCTTTTTCTTCTTCTTCTTTATGTTCTTATTCTCCTTCTTCTGCTCCTTTTTCTTCTTCTCTGTCTCCTTTAGTTTCTTCTTTCACCTTTCTCAAAAAGGAGCAAACTTATGCCAGGTCTTCCTGTGCCAACAGCTCAAGGTCTCTCCATGTCTCCTTCAGCCCCATTATTTCTGTCTCCAGTTATCTTTACTGATTACGGTCATATAAAGAAGTTACACAAAAACAACAAATAATGAAGTATTTGATTTTTAAGCCATAAAATGTTTTTATCATGAATATTTCTTTGTTTGGCATTAGATGTTTGTTGAATTTGGTTGTCTTATAGAAGTATTCGACGAATTTCATCGTTGTTAACGTAATCTTTAGTAATCACGACTTGTATCTAACTCTACACTCCTTTGATTCATTTTCCCACCTTGTGAACCAAAACTTGGCTTCATCAAAATCTTGGGAAACACACATGAGCATAGAACAAATTTTTTGATACATAATCCCCAGTTTAAACATCACGAGACATGCCACATTGAGTTTTGTTTAATTTTGGGAAATGCCGGCTTGGCAGTAGATAGAGTCTATTCCCCTGTTAAAACAAACCCAAGTCGGGGCAATGGCGCTGGTGTTGCCGAGGGACAACAAAGGGCAGCCGGCGGACAAGAAAGGACACTTGTGACACGCAGAAAGTGGATAATGAATAGACAGATTAAAAAGCATGCACGCAAGAAAGACATGCGAAGACTTTGTGACAGTAGGAGGCGGGGGATTTTTGCAGTAGCCGGCCAAACATTAACACCTGTTTGTCCTGCAAACAGACAGGCAACGCAGATTGCGAAAAGCCCACCCAGTTTGGCCAGTGACATTCGCTGATAGGGCACGAAAGGTGTAAATGCAAAAGCCACAATATGGAGGCCTAGCGATACGAAGTGTCCAATATGGTGGTGCACAAAACGTTTCCCAAGCACTTAGCCTGAATAAACTTGTTCATTCCTGTGTGGATAATTAATTCATATCTGTGAAGTTTATAAAGTTCTTAAGGAATTTGCGAAAGGAGAAGGAGGTTAGTAAATCTTATACAAATTATTATTACTTTTTTTTATTCTTTAGTTATTTATTTTAGCCTCATAGCTAAATGTGCGAAAAATAGTTTTTCAATTAATTCTTCCCTTAAATGATTAATTAAATCGAATATTTTCCTCTAGAATGATAGCAAGTAATTCATAATTCATACTTCACCTTCATCTAGATTGTTAGATCATTGCATCATGTCATACATAATCAGTACCAGAGTATTAAGAACAGTGAGATCAGTAGTGAAGATTATTATAAGAGAAAGTCAACCATTGATATTAGATGTGAAACTTTCGAAGTCACTTTGTGTGTGTTTTCAGTCCAACAGAAGTCTGAGTCAACACCTTATGCATTTGGCTTCTAACCGGAAAGAAGCTGGTAAATTGTACGTCTGGATAGCAGAGTTTGCAGGATAGAACATCCTTCACTTCCTAAGTTAAAAAGAAAAATTTCGCGCCCACGATTTAAACCGTGGTCGTGCAGCATTTTATTCACCTTTTATCAAGTGCTAAGAAGTTGATTCTATATACATATACCAAGTTCGACTCAATCAACAGCTTACCACCTGAGTCAAGTTAAAGCCCGCATAAAGTTCAACTCAGAAGCGTATAACTTGAATCCAGAGTATATATTTAACCAGCTGATCTATCTACCTACCAAGAACACGTAGTCACCAGTTAATTCGCCAAGATATCAAGCTAAAATTACCAAGTTCAGCTATTCACCGCGTCAGTGCATGAAGTAAATTAATCTACTTTCATCGTATCTTGCACGACGTAAACTCACTCAGACTAGCTTCTTTGCATGAACTCATTTGTTACCAGAAGATCATTTAATGAAGAGCTCCAGTCTAGTCAGTGCATTTTCAAGATCAAACAGCAGACATTTTCCTGAGGCAACTGTCAACGGTTTGTCAACTTTAGAGAGAGATTTCGAAACATTGAAGGGCAGTATATCTTCCATGTTCTCAGTACAAAAAAGGTTTCACCAGTACGTCGTCGTCTTCGAGATTATCCACACGACATACCATACACCTACATCGGATCGTCTATACATACCGGTGTATAATCAAACAGTGGAGAGACACATAGACAGTGTAGATTTGACATCAGTTTAGTAACACGTATCATATCACATCATCACTTTGCTTCACATAGGTTCATTCTCCTATCTAACTAACCACATTAATTACATCTCATCTGTGTGTGTGTGAATCGTCCTTCACCATCTTTACTTTTGTTCGCCACTAACCCAATATGTGTATATATTTAACTAATAAAACATAGTCGCATTGATCATTACCTAGTTCGTTAATGTATCACTCGTGCTGTCTGTTAAGTATATATCTATAGGTACAATTCTACATTTAGATGAGATTGCGGGCTCTTTCTTACACGGGATCTGAGGACAGAAGCTAAGGTCGTGGGGAAATAGAAAACTTTCCATAATTTACTAAAAAACACTATCTAGGGGAAAACATTTGCATTCTCTTCTTCTTGTCCTTATCTCGAATAGGTCTCTTTCTGTCTTAACGAGCCAATTTATGGAGACCTTCTTGATAACATTTCATAGGCCATCCCCAGCGACAACTACTGTTGTAGTTTCGCCAGTATACACTTACGACAATTGTGGCCTCAACTTACTACACCTACAACAATTATTGTTAAACATAACAAAACGTTTGATAGTACAATGTTACTGGTTGCCATAAAATTGTCGTCTTATTAAATTATGATGTTATATTTAAATTTGGCAAAGGCTTGTGTTATGATCCGAATTATGCGTATGGAATTAGATCTAAAAAATCGTCATTCTATTTTTAAACTTTAGCCAGAATAGATTTTTGATAACTTGGTAGATCCAGAGTTTTAGGACTTTGCCGTTAATGTCTAAAAATATTAGTTTCAATTTACGGTGTCGTCACGCTACAGTCTCCTAAGCTGTAAAGGGGTACCTGGCTTTGCTATTTAGTTAGGGAGTGAAAAGGCAGCAATGAAAGGAACTAATCATCCCACCTGTCGATGCTGTACCTAGTATAGTCAAGTCTCTAACACTTCGCAATCCCCTACCGCAGTATCTTCTATGGGATTACCTTTACTTTACAGTCAGGCATGTCGTACAAGGTGATTACTATGCGGTGGTGCGTTGGGCTGCTAACCTCATCATGTCAAATAAATTGCCTCAGACCCTATCGCTGCAACAGAATATGAACGCTTAGCGCAGGCTTCTTGCAAGGGGGTCAGCTTCAATGGTGGCTCCATACTCGGTAATGAGCGGGAAAGAAAATGATGACAAATAAGAAAATTACTCTCTCTCTCTCTCTCTCTCTCTCACACACACACACACATGCACACACGCACGCACGAACGCACACACATACACACACACAGAGGTTGTGAGCATTTAATGGTTTCCTTCATAGAAAAAGCACAATTTCCACCAAAGAAAAACCATTCTCAAAGTAAAAATAAAACTCTTTTAGAATGTGTTATTGTAACAAAATAATCCGGAACGTCACATTTACCTGTCCTATCCTGTTATTCCTTCTGTGCTCTTCACTTTCTTTTTTTTCACCCCTGACAGTATTTGGCATTTTCGAATCATTTTTTACACTTCCTGCCCGCAATGCTTGTCATGTCGGGTCTTCAGCGACCATCTTTTACTGATTAGGGTAATCCATCACTTTCGTTTGAACCCATACTGACACCTGGGATCTGTAGAGAAAAGTGTGGTTTGCTAATGACTAACACATTTCATCAGACTGTGCAGAGGGGCGTCCGATTAAGAAGTAAAGAACCTTGGGATGTCCACTGTTGATTATCTTATCACTGATAATAGTTCTGTCTGACCAGTTTGTTGATTGTTCGCTAGACCAGGTTAATGTCATAATGATTTTTGGACAGACTTGTCGGACGATAATTATCCATTTTGAAAGAGTTTTCCTGAGATAGATTCTGAAGTCGTGAGTGTAAACATGATCGATAATGAACGGAAAACGAGATGCCTTATTTGGAGAGGTCACATGTAAACATCACATTTTTGTGCATCACGCAGTAATTTTACATCAGAGGATAGTGGGAATATCCATCTATCAAAATATATGCATATTGCATGCTATTCGTTTGGCATTTGAGATGATAAAATACAATATTTCTGATTGGACCCTTGTCATATAGTAGCAATCTGGATGTGTGAACCGAATGTTGCCTTATAATTTTGCGCCTGTTGAGTTTACGACACTGTGAAATTAAACTCGTCAAGAACACTTCCAGACAAGCCATAATAAAAGACCGGACAAGGTGTCTAAGCATCTTGTAGATTTACACAACGATAACTCTACCTATAAGTCATAGTGGGAGTCTATTTTAAAGTAACACCACAGACCACGTGTAAGTGGCATCTTAATCAAGGTGCCATAACTTTTCCTCTGAACCAGGAGTCTGTATCTTCCCAAAGCACTTGGGGTGAGTTGTATATTTTATAATTCTATATTTTGCATATATTAACATGTGAAAATTGCTAGTGGATGTCCAAGTTATACGAGGCTGGCAACCTCAGCATATAGAATGATAGTTTGGGACCCAAAGACGCAGCAATAGAGAATGCAGTCAGCGACCCATAGCTTGACTGCTTGCGTCAGGGTCAGCGAACCAGAGCTGACCAAGACCCTACTCCACCTCCAAATGGTGGTCCTGGAAACAGGCGGCATCACTGCAGTCTGGCTGAGAGATTAGGGATCGAAGTGGGAAGGAAAAATCCCGTCCCAAAACATGCCGTGCTGAAGTCGGATGTGTCGGCCGAAAGGCGCAAATATTGCAGATTCGCTGTAAACGGACACAACGCAACCAACGTCCTTTTCAGGACGAACGATGAAGAAGAAGAAGAATGATAGTTTCATGAACCACCACTGCAAGGGCTGGTTACTGCTGTATGCGGATTTCTCAGAGAATCAAGAGCAGAGATTGTTCAAAGTTCTATATGGAGTAGGGAGTGGATGATGACAGAAGTGATATAATACCTGTTATATTAACCTGTTCAACCAGTGCATATATGAAATGTTAACATGTTCAATATAAATGAAACGGGTGCTTTCCGCTCACTGGGATTAACGTTAATGCTCAGAGAGGGTAAAGTTCTGAGGCAGTTGGGATGGTGGAATGAAAAGGGGGGGGGGGGGGGGGGGGGGGGGGGAACCTGATTTTCGTGTCAGGAAACTCAATACTCAGGAAGGTTTTGTTTCTCTCTTATTTCATAATACTAGTCGTTTGTACCAATTGGTAGTTCTATCTGTGGAACAAGTGTGTGGTATAAGTGGCCTTCAGTCAAAGCTAGACATCAACAGCAGACGGGTCTTAACAGACACTGGACCATCTTCACAATTACCCCACAATACTACGAGGGGCGTGTTGCGGCCACCAGGCTTAACCAGTGAAGGGAGTGAACCAGTCCATAACCTGCAAAGAAGAAGCGTCAGCTGGAGCAGAAAAACAACCGACATCTTACTGGCTGCCAAGATCAGGCTTAAAGCTGCCAAATGAACTCTTTGCTTTAAAGAAAAATTATAAAAACACCCTATCCAGATCATCTTCAGTGATTAAATTCTAAAGACTCTATTTAAGTCACCCTACCCTTATTTATTTTACATTTGTGAACGATAATTGGCTATTAAATTTTGTTATCCGTATATATATATATATATATATATATATATATATATATATATATATATATATATATATATATATATATATATGTATATGTATATGTGAAGTACGATATAGAAAGCAAATAATAATAAAAACTGTATGTCCAGAGGAAGATTGGTATCTCCCCTATCTATTAACAGTGGTTTCAGTACAATATAATGTTGCCTTCTCCAGCAAGGCAAGCCTGGATGCGGCGAGGCATACTTCCCGCAAGTGTTTGTAGGTAATTGTGAGTTATTTTTCAGCTACCTTCTTCAATTGTTCAACGTCTCTGAGTCCACTCTTTTTTAAATGATTCTTGAGTTGCCCAAACGTTTTCAATTGGGTTTAGGTCGGGACTGTTGCTGGGCCACTTCAGCCCTATCACATTCTTCTCTTGCAGCCATGCTTTGGTGGTATGAGCTGTATGCTTTGGGTCATTGTCATGTTGAAATGTGCACCCATCGGGGTACATGACCTGCATAACTGGCAGAAGGTGTCCCTCTAGTATGTCGATGTACCTTTCTTTCGTGAGAATTCCTGTGAAAACACACAGTGGGGTGGCACCTCTTGCTGCCACCCCTCCCCAAATATTTATTTGAGCAGGATAAGACCAAACAGAACATTCATCTGAAAAAAAAGTCACATTGTCCCATGACAAATATATACACCAGTTCAAGTGCATATTTGTGAGTATCTGTGAGAAATGGTGACGAAATTACCCGCTTTTTTGTGTAATTCATCCTGTGTAGCTCCCGGTTGACAGTATTAGATATAAATCGATCATGCGCTGCCGTATGTTGTCTACACTCTTCATTGGCCCATTTTGGCGAGACGCTGATGGTCCTTTGTGTCCAAAATTCTTGACCCCCCATACCTTCTTTTCGCTCGATTCCATTACCTGCTTTTAATTTACTCACAACTCTGTAGACAGTCCGCTCAGGAATGTTCAAGGTTTTAGAAATGTTGGAACATGTTTGATTTCCTTCATTCCAAAGCTGTGAAATTAACATACACTTTGTCTTTGTATCCATTTTCTGCCACTAGCTTTAGAAATTGTCGTCTGCTCTATTGTCATACTGTACTCTACGCTATTTTTTTTTACTTTTGGTAGTGTTTGCTCACTTAAGTGGAGTGTAAATTTGGGGCAGAACATGCATATTTAATTAGATTTCAGTATATTTAGCTAGCAATATGACTGCCATTTTTTTTGCAAAGTATGTATATATATATATATATATATATATATATATATATATATATATATATATATATATATATATATATATATATATATATATATATATATATATATATATATATATATTTATAGTTAATTTAGTCTGTTGAGTGAACTGCACCCGCATGTCTCAGTCAATTTAAATACTTATAACAGAGCTTTTAACGTAATATTTTGCTGAGTTAAATCAGTTGGGGGCTCATCAAAACGAGCAAAATTCTTACTCCTCGTAGAAGGTCAGGGAAGTTAGAAAGTTTACACGACCTGGATCCTATCAGCCGTAGTACTTGATTTCTTAAATTCCTACGAGGCTCCCTAGAATTGAAGCACCATTCTTCAATTCACATCTCTGCCAAGAGTAATCTTGAGTGAAAGGTGAAGACCCTCAATAGATACTCTTATGTTTGGTCACTGTTGGACTGTCACTGCAGAGCAAAGAGAGTAAATCCCGTAACATTTATGACGATTGATTTTGACATAAATAGATTCCGACTATTGTACGTCTTCAGAAAGTAAACTGATCACAATTTTCATTTTTAAAAAAAATCCATTTTGACTTAAAATTCAGTGCCTTTAAGTCATCAGTGTTTTGTTGTCTTTATTTTCTGAAAATATTAAAACATAAAGAAATAAAACAAAGGCAAAAGTAGCTGAAATTGTCGTAGAGGAGTGAGCCGTTAGAGACTACACAATACCTGGCCCAGCGTTTTGATGTAGGGTAACCCCTTATCCACCGCGTTTCCTTTGCCTTTTCTAACTCCGAAGCAGTCAGGTACCCATTTACAACTAGGTAGACTGGTTCGGGAGGCTACCATGTGTGATGGAATTATTGGGTCGATCTCTTCTTCTCTCCGGCGTAGTCAGTTACATTTGTTGTGAGTACTGATTACGTGAAATTTTCAGTGGTCGGCACATTTCTTTCTCCGCTTTCAAGCAGATATTAGCCATGTATTCAACAAATTAAAGATAGGAATTACTGATGAGTGTGACTGGCACCGATAAAATGACTGCGAACATCTGCTTCAAAGGTGCCCAACATATGAGGAACAGAGAAAACGCAAATGGCCATCACCAGTACCATTCCTGGAGAAAATCTACGGAGATATCAACAGCCTCAGACTGACCACTGCTTTCTTTGAACTTATTCAAGTTGACATCTGAGGGTGAACGAAGAAGAAGAGGAAGCAGATATTAGCTATTTTCTAAATACCTTACACTCCTTTCAGTAATAATTCGTCTTGTCTGTTTTACTGACCATACCTGCTGAGAGAGCAGACAGGTGATGCAATATTGACCGACAATCACGTTGGTAAAATTCTCGTGTACCAAACCTTGGCCGCCTCGGATTAGCACGACGTACGCCCAGCCAGTTTATTTAGCGTTGATATGGCGATTGGGACTCCCTAATTACTGTCGTGAAGAGTCACAGCGCAGA
Organism: Oreohelix idahoensis; assembly: GCA_024509875.1. NCBI lineage: Eukaryota > Metazoa > Mollusca > Gastropoda > Stylommatophora > Oreohelicidae > Oreohelix > Oreohelix idahoensis. The sequence continues at coordinate 211,937 of JAMPIV010017739.1, read as the reverse complement.
TTGTTACACGAGGGTTGGTATTTGCACAAGGACAGTGAGATAAATCACCCGTCTGTGGACATATTACAGACATGCACCTGGAAGATGGAATGAGGTAATAGCATCCAGATAGAAGTATTACGAAGATATTACTTGAGATAAAAGTAAGAAGTTATTTGTAATCACTGACGAGAATATTCGGAGGTTTCATGCCCATATTTGGGAGAAATGACCTGTTAAATAAGATACATAATTTTCTTGTGAGTGAATTTTTTGAATGATGATAATGATGATATGATGATATAATCCCTTTAGCTGTGAGCAGGTAGCTCTTGACAGCCCATTTCCTCTCTGATTGTTGGGGATTCGGGTTCAGTATCAACCTTGAATAAACTTGAGTTATTTCTTCCGAACTCATTTTGTTACAGAGTCTATTCTTTATTGTTTTAAAGTTCTTGTGTTGTATAATTGTATGTTCAACTTTATTATTATTATTTTCGTATTCTTACGATCTTGTGCAAAGTGAAGATAGGGGTTGTGCTGGTTGATATAATGTTCAGTGTTGAATATCTAATTCTAACGACAAAGGTCAAGAAAGTAACGGTCGAAATTCATCAATACTTTCGACGAATAAAAACTTCATCAAGAATATAACTCCGTCTCATACGACTGGTAATATTTATTTACGAAAACATTCCTTCACAATAAAACAATGTCACTTCACACTATTATTTTAATTATTAGACTTTGATCAAGTTCTTAGGTTTCTTCGTAGACCATTCTGCATTAGCGGCAGTTCTTAGACCTCTCACTCTTTATAACTTTTTCTGCCATCTCATCGGGAAATTATACAATTGTACTATTACATCTGCGTCTGTGGCCTAATGGATATGAACGCAGTTTCATAATCCAGATATACCAGGTTCGAAACCTGCTGCAGGCTGTTTGGTAGCAAATCGCTTTGTGTGGATTTTTAACAATGGTATAAGCGCCGTACCGTTCAGAAAGCAATGGCAAACTACTGAACGTAAAAATTGCCTAGAAAAATCACAAAACAGCCAATAAAAGCTGGGGTTGATTGCCACGTCCTGTAAAGGATAAGCAAGTAACTATTACATATTATTTATGTCTGCGTAAATATTCTAGCAAGGTTAGACTCAATTTTTTAAATCCTGAATTTATATTATATTCTGTTTGGCTTGTCACGCCATATTATCAATTTTTCCTCAATTACTGTTTAATCTTGTGGACATTCCAGTCCCTAAAACACTTCTTATCGATAATTCAAACAATGGCAACAGCCAGCTTTACACTCCACTGACGGGTGGATAAAACCCACATTCATTAGAAACACTATCTATGGGCTCAGAAGCCTTAACGCAGACTACGGCTATGTATATACTAGCGGCCAAGCCACAAATTTTTCAGAAACACATTTCTTCTTCTTCTTCCTCGTTCGTCCTGAAAAGGACGGTGGTTAGAAACACATTTGATAGGCATGAGTGCCACACGTCGACTGACTTGTCACTAGGTATATCGTGTCATCCTATTCTACGCGATGCGTCTAAGTATGTCTTTAGTTGGGGATGCCACATGGTGCAATCATCTCGACCGAAAATAGACCAGCCAAGATAATTACCCACCATGAAGCAGCCCCAACACTGATAAAGGTACAAGTCTTTCTCAGTTATAGTGATGATGTGTACAGTGTATTGTGGATGGCTGGGTGAGATGGGAGTAGCTGGTGTCACAGGTCAGTTAGTCTTGGGCACTGTAACAGCAGGTGTTCAACTGATTCCTCATGGTGGTGGCAGTGCCTACAGTTTGGTTGACGTAGTGGGTCTATTCTATTTAAATGTTTATTGACGGGGGCATGGCCTGTTCTCAGCTCGAAGATTAGACTCTGATTTCTTCTTTTCAGTTGTTTAACTGGATCTTGAGGGTTTGGCTTCGCTTAATGTTTGAAGAAAGGACGCCCTGTCTGGGAGGTAGCCCACTGGTTTAGCCATTCTTGCCTATAATTGTTTCTCGGGATCTGTTGGCAGATTTGCAGTGTGGATGGGAACTGGGGCGGTGCTGCTCCACTTTTGGATTTTGTATCGCCTTTTTCATTTTCTAGGACTCCGACATGCCCAGGGATCCCCTGGAGTGCAACTTCGACGCCATAGGAAGTGAACAGCAGGTCAATTAATCTGCAAATGTTATGAACATCAGGAAACATTTGCTTTGTAGGGCTTGGAGTGCTGATTTTGAGTCTGAGAATATAACGATGTCCTCAGGTGGAGTGATGCCACTTTCAAAGTCTGAAATTATCCGGCACAATGCTTTTTCTAGTGCTGTTATTTCTGCATCATAGCTGGAACAAAATTCTCCGCAAGGGCCAAAGATGCAAGGGTGGTCTTCTGGGTGCAGGTTGGGGTATCTTATCACTGCGCCATATCCAGCCTTGGTGGTAGCTTCAAATGCAGATCCATCTGTGTAGACATGGATGATATCTTGTGGATATCAGTCTATAGTTGCTAAGGCGATAGTTTTCCGTAGTGGTGCTATGGTGTTCTTGTTTGCTGAGGAGTCAGAGAGTTCAGTTCTTACTGTAGGAGTAGTTGCCTGCCAACAAGGTGGTTCATTAATGATACGAGTATCATGACTATCGTAGTTGCCATTGGCTGGTAGGTGGTGTTTGATGCTAGAATCTTTTGCATTTTTTAAGAAAAAATGTCTTTTGTATTCTGTGTTTTGTGTGACACTACTCTATCATTTTCCTATTCTCTTATTGTGCCCATTCTCTGATACCTTTCGTATGTTTCCACAGCTAATCGTTCTCTTCTTACGTTTAAAGGTTCAATATTGGTGTTAATTTCACATGCATCTGTCGGCGTTGTCTTCGTGGCACCACTTATATACCGTAGAGCGTGAATTTGGACTTTGTCTAACTTTTGTAGGAGGCTTTTGCTTGCAATATTTTGGAGGGGGAGCGAGTAGTCAATTACTAGGCGCACACATCCAGTATAGAGTTGACGTAATGAGTGCTGGTCTGCTCCCCACAAACAGGAGGAAAGGTGCTTGATGAGCCTAAGTCTTGTGGATGCTTTCTCAATCAGCTTGTCTTTGTTAAGTTTCATGGTAAGTCTATGGCCAAGCTCGACTCCAAGATATCTCGGGAATTCTTCGTATTCTAGTTTCTCTCCGTTCATCCAGACTTCAATGTGTTTCTCATTAACTCTTTTGTTTAGACTAAACAGACTGTACACAGTTTTCTCTACATTAATTTCAAGTTTCCAGAACTGGCAGTATGCAGAGATGGTTGTAAGGTTCTTGTTCATATTTTTGGTGATAGTTTGGAGATGTTTTCCTTTTCTCCAGATGACTAGATCATCAGCAAAGAGTGCTTTTTGGCAGGTGATGACATCTGGGAGGTCATTTTTATATATATAAGAAATAGTGTACAACTTAAAGCTGATCCCTGGAGCAGTCCTTCCTCCAGACTCCTTTGGTTTGATGTAGATCCACTGAATGTTGTTCAGATTGTTCTGTTGTGGAAAAAAACGTTTAGCCAGTTGTACATTCACCCTGATATTCCCATTCTTCGCCCTTTAAAGAGGAAGCCTATCCTCTAGACTCGATCATAGGCTTGTCTAAGGTCAATAAATAATGCTAACACATTTTATTTTGTCTTGGAAGGCATCACTTATCTCTTGGGTGAATCTTATCAACTGATCCACTGTCTGTTTGTTTCTTCTAAAACCTGATTTATTGGTATTTAAGATCTTAGTGCTTTCTAGCCACCAATATAGCTGTAGCAAGTTTAAATCACCAACCAAGATCTGCTTACTCGTAGCAAGCAAGAGGACATGCATACCATCATAGCTGGCAGACGCTGGAGCTGGGTTGGTCATGTCCTCAGAAGAGACCCCGATGCCATCACAAGAACAGCTATGCTTTGGACCCCTGAAGGAAAGCGAAAGAGAGGCCGACCAAAAACAACTTGGCGGAGGACTGTGGAGGCTGAGATGCAAAGAATGAACAACAGTTGGGGCACTGTACGAAGGATGGCCACCGACCGTGCAAAGTAGAATCAATTTGTTGTTGCCCTACAAGACGCCACTAGGCGTGATGGCCACTGACTGCTTTGACGGTCGGTGGTTAAGGATCGAAGAAGAAGAAGAAGTTTAATTTGCTGGGGAGGTTATGATGTTATACCTAAAAGGAAAGAAATCTGTGTCTGTGTTAACCGTGTGAGGTCAAGCACATGTAGGCCCCTGACTCTAATAGATGATAATGATGTATTTGCAGGGAACCTAACGCTACCTCCCTAGATCTCACACGGTCACTATTTTGGCTCTAGTGTCTGGTGTATGATGTACCTAATGTCTAGGGGAGAAATGAAAATAATGGTACATAAACACAAAATACTTTAACTCACTATAAGGAATTGAATAAAACAGTGGTTAAGGCTTTTCTTTAAAATAGAATATTTTCTTTTTACAATTTAATCTGCCTGTCCTGCCATCTCTTTTGGACAGGTCTTTCAAAATGAGGAAAAGATAGTTTACATAAAAAAGGATTAACTAAAATGTGTGGACACTTTGTCCAATAAGTATAAAGTCACTCTATCTCTCCTGTTGGTGTATTCACAGATTACAACTTTATTATCTAATAGTGTTTGGCACTTGTTAGGAGGGGCTGTAGTTTCATCACGCCCCATAACATCCTGGGTATTATTGGAAATACCAAAGTTTATTATAATTGAAGTGTCAGATATACCCAGATGCTATCACATCACCTGGGATTCTTTGTAGACGGATAATTCAGTATGTAGTTGCAGAAAATATAGATATCTCAACACGCACAAGCTTCTCCAGCTATCTGCTGACAGCATAAACGTTTTACCGGAGACTTGTTGGCGTTACACTCACTCATCAGGTTTCCTGTCACCGGCTGGTAACAGGAAATAAAACCTCTGCAATAAAAAGACACCCTGGCCTTTTTATATCTGATCACACTTTATTATTATTATTATTATTTACCTATGGGGTTATGGGGTCAGCTTCGCGTGCATACAGGTGCACTCGCCCCTAATTTTATATGACTCACACCTTGCTGTGACCACACCTCAGGTCTCTATGGCAGATACGCCACTGTACTTTTACATAATTTTCCTCAATACAATAACGTGGAGTAACCACATTTCCTTTTGTATGATTTGCTCTTCTTTTTTTAAATTATAAACGCTCCAGGCATGTTGAACAGTGTTCATGGAACACGGAGGCTTACTAACATATTCTAATACAATAATATTAAAACAAAATCATGACAATATACAACAGTTAGATACAGTTCAATGTGAGGACTCAACAATGTCTGCTCCCGGCATGTCCTTCACTTTTCCCAATCGCAGTATCTAACTTTGGCAGTTGTAATAAACATATTAATACATAAAGCATTCTTACCACAATTTCAAGAAATAGTAACAAATAACGCTGACTTGCAAAGAATGGCCTACCCAATCGGATTTGAATTTACTCCAATGCCTCTTTCTAAGCTGGCGTCCTTACTAACGTTATGAAAAAAACAAGCAGGAACCACAGTCTGTCCGTCTTAGTGTTACTAGACATATAGTATTATCTCAATAACTTGGATAATACTTGGACTACCATATTTTTTAAAACACATTTTTGCTCAGGGGACTCTAAGCTATACTACCATATGATTTTTATGGTCAGTTTCAGTACGGTTTAGATTTTCAATTTTGTCACTGTCAATCGTCAAATATAAATTTTACACAAGTCGGCCATCTTCCCCCTCTCATCTCTTTCTAGCATTTTTATTCAAATAACTAACTTGTTTAAGTGACGTCAGAAATACATTACTCGGCGAGAATTTAAACTGTCTGTGTGTATATATCATCGGGCCAATCCCACAGCGTGTCAAGCGAAGCGGGGTTTTGCGCGGCGGGTGTTAGAATTGGCGTTAAATATTTCTGCCATCTCGTGTTACACTACTGAAAAATGTAAGGATTACTACTATTATTATGCTTCACATAAACTAATACAGATGAAAAACCTATGGCAAGGCACAAGCAAAGAAACAAAGTTAGAACTGATCAGAGCATGTATATTCCCAGTGGCAACATACGGCTGCGAGACTTGGACACTCAATAAAACAGTTGCAAAAAAGATTACATCATTCGAAATGAAATGCTACAGAAGGATGTTGAGAATACCCTGGACAGAAAAAAAGACCAACAGAGAAGTACTGCACTCACTAAACGTACAGGAACATTGGCTCCTAAATACCATCACAATAAGGAAGCTGAAATTTTTCGGTCATATAAAAAGACTAATAGTCTGGAAAAAACAGTGATGGAAGGCATGGTCCCTGGAAAAAAGGGAAGGGGTCGACCTAGACGACGGTGGACCCAGGACATCACAGAGAGTCTGAACTTGTCTTTGGCTGATGCAGGTCGACTTGCCCAGAATCGTGATGCGTTCAGAGCAGTTGTAATGGAGACAACGTTCTGGAAAGAATACGTCACATGATGACTACTATTAGAGGCGTTAAAGTTAACGTATTACGTTAATTCAGACAGTAACTTGGCGGCACATTTCTGGAAGATCGTTAATTATAAGTCTTGCCGCAGTCTCTATCAGATCGGGCAAAATGTTAAAATTGTTTAAAGTACGTCACAAGGAAAGCGAGTAGGTTTAAACATTACCTGCACAAAATTCAGAGCGATGCTGGCGTCTGAAATGGACAATCGCTGGGTTACATATAGAGTTAAATTTTATGTTTTCAATTATACTTTTGGTCTTAGAATCCCACACCGAACGACACGAAAGAGATCTGCACTTATCTTTTTCATTTGTTGTGTACGAGAGGTGAATGATCCGTTTGGACCTAAATGTGCTCTTTTTTTTTAAGCCATATTTTTCCTTTTCAGTTGAATTTTTTTTTTCCGCTTTGTTCAACTTGCGGCTTGCATAAGCGACTGGGTTCAATTTTCCCTCTTGTCAACAATGTAGCTTGCTTGCGTCACCTCACGATGATTCAAGTCAGGCAATTGTAATACTGTGCCTTTTAACTCCTGGTAAGAATTCCAACTCTTTACAACCAAAAATGTTTAATGTACAAACCCATGTTCTTTCTTTGTTGTGTAGGTGCCAGATTCGGGATCATGCTAGTTAGTCCCAAGAATTCTCTGAGCGGTCTATCAAACAGCATATTCAAAGAGGTAACGTGTTCCTCAAATGTTTCCGTAGCAATGAGGATATCATCCATAAAATTCGAAATACATGGATTTTTCAGGGGATCCAGCAATTTTCGCATCATCCTAGAAAACACACTCGGGGCATTTTTCAACCCAAACGGTAACATGTTGAACTCATAGTGACCTTCCGAGGTGCTAAAGGCTAAATAAGGTCGAACCTCAGGCTTTACTGGAATTTGGTAATAGCCTTTGCTAAGATCCACCTTAGAAAAATATTTTGCCCTGTTCAGCCTGGCAAATAGTTGAGTACTATCAGGTAATGGATCCACCTGACCTTCTGTGACAGCATTCAGTTTCCTGTAATCTATGCACAGTCTATGTTCTCCCGAAGGTTTCCGCAACAAAACTACACAGGAACTATAAGGAGACTCACTGTGGGAAATAATCCCTTCTTGTAACAAATAATCTATCTCCTCTTTCAAAGCTTTTTCCTTAGCGAAAGGAATAGAATAGGGCCTCATACAGATAGGTGCTGGGTCTAGTAGTTTCATATCATATTCCAACAAATTTGTGTGCCCCGGTTTATCCCTTAACACATCTGTATGTTTCTCAAGGACCTGTTGAACCTTCTCCCTCTGTCCTTTTGTCAGGTGATTACTGATCTTCACCTGTGCAAACGTTTCACTGGTTTCCAGTGGATATTCAAATGAGGTAAGAGGGTCATTTTTCATTTCGGTTGCGATAGACAAGGCCATTAAGAGTGTTCCTTCCTGGATTTGTCTGTCCAGATATTTCTTCAAAAGGTTCACATGATAGACTTTTTCCTTTCCCTTTTTGTCTATCTTATAATTTGTTCTGGATACCTTTTCCAAAACTGTATATGGACCTTGCCATCCGATCTGAAGTTTATTGTTGCTGCCGGGCAATAGAAGAAGTACCTTCTCCCCTACAGCAAGCTCCCTATCCTTCGCTTTCTTATTATAATAAGCTGCATGCTTTTTCATGGCTTGTCTCAAATTATCATTTGCCAGTTTCCAACTAGTTTTTAAACGAGTGGTCAGTTCGTTCACATATTGATATGATGAGGTAACAGTCTCCTCTGCCTTCTCATCTGTCGAAGTCCTAAACAAGGCTTCTAATGGACCTTTTATTGGCCTCCCAAATAACAGGGTTGCGGGTGCCATCCCGGTTGAATTATGTGGAACTTCCCGGTACGCAAACAACGCGGCGGGCAAGTATTGGTCCCACGTATCAGGTTTCTCATGTGCCAGCTTTCTCAGGATAGAAATGAGAGTCCCATTAAACCTCTCAACCTGGCCGTTCCCTTGGGGGTGATACGGACTACAATGAAAGTGCTTGGCTTGAAACAACCTAAAAACCCCTTCTGTTAGTTTCCCCTTGAACTGTGAGCCGTTATCAGTCAAGATTTGATGCGGGAATCCTAACCTTGTGAATATAGTAAGTAATGCTTATGCCACATGTTTCGAATCGATTGACGACAGGGCTACCGCCTCTCCCCACATAGAACAAGTGTCTACCAGAGTAAGGACGTAACTGTTCCTCCTCTTGGTCCGAGTGAGCGGTCTTACAATATCCACTGCAACTCTCTCAACAGGGGTTCCCACTATGGGCATTTCCCCTAGAGTTACTGGAGCAGTCCAATGCTTTGGAGCTACTCTCTGGCATTCTGGACAGGATTTTACATATCTCTTTATATCTTCCGTTATCCCTGGCCAGAAATAATGAGAGGCTATACGCTGTCCTGTTGCACTAATCCCCATGTGACCACTGAAGGGGATAGTATGACCTTACTCCATCACCTTTTCCCTATATGAACTGGGAAGGACCAGCTGTCCTTGACCAGCTGAACCAGTGCCGGCCTTCCTATATAACAATTTATTCTTCATATAAAATTCTCCTTTATTAGGAGGAGTATGGCTCTTTGGGAGTTTCTTATAACACGGCTTCAGTGACCTATCTTGAGCCTGTGCCTTCCTCATCTCCTCTGGATGAGTATTTATAGGTTCATCTTCTTCCTTTCTGTATTGTGATCGGGTCTGGACGGCTGCCAAGACCACAGGTCTCTTGGGATTCCCCAAGTAGACATAACGACACCCCAATATCAGAGGGTAGATGGGTGCGTCGATCACTGCTGCTCTGATTACACCTTCCACATAGCGAGTTTTCACATTTATTCTTGCAATGGGAAGTGTCATGAGTAGTACGTCCTTGGTCGCCCCTTGTATCTCCACTGTTTCTGTGGTATACTGATCTGGGTTCACCAAGTGCGAGCTCACGACAGAATCAAAATCTAAACCGGTATCACAGAGGCACCTAATGGTGACATCATTGCATACAACATCCTCACAAACTGGGGGGTGATAAGGTTCCTGCTGTCCAGCAGGTTTGTCCTTTACTTCCTTGTTCCCCATTTTCATAGCAGCAAATCCAGCAGGTTTACTTTTACAAAATTTAATGTCATGTCCATCCCTCTTACAATATCTACAATATAATCTACCTTGATGAAAAGGTTTTCTTTCATCATTCTTTCGGTCATTGAAATGTGAGGTTTTATTTTTATAATCATTTCGAGGCCTATCAAAGTTTTGCTTACCTCTATTGTGAAATTTATTATAGTATTGTGGGGCCTTATAATGATCTACTGGTTTCTTTTTGGTGCCAGCTACCTCTGCCTGGGCTGCCTGATACCTCTCAGCGACATTAATTATCTCACCCAGCCTCTCCGCGCCCTGTTCCATGAGAAACTTTCTCATGTCTGGAGCCATGGACTCTCTCATCTGTTCTGTGAGTATTATCTCTTTGAGATCTTGGGTTTTCCCCAAAGTAGCCCATTTCTCCATATACGTTTCTAACCGGGCGGAGAACTGGTGATAGGTCTCACCCGACAGTAGCCTGGCATTCCTAAATTTCTTTCTATAAAACTCTCCGTTCTTTTCGTATCTTAACAAAAGAGCCTGCTTCAACATGTCATAGTTGTCTTGGTCATCCCGGACGAGCCCCCAATATATGTAGCAAGTTTAATTTGCTGGGGAGGTTATGATGTTATACCTAAAAGGAAAGAAATCTGTGTCTGTGTTAACCGTGTGAGGTCAAGCACATGTAGGCCCCTGACTCTAATAGATGATAATGATGTATTTGCAGGGAACCTAACGCTACCTCCCTAGATCTCACACGGTCACTATTTTGGCTCTAGTGTCTGGTGTATGATGTACCTAATGTCTAGGGGAGAAATGAAAATAATGGTACATAAACACAAAATACTTTAACTCACTATAAGGAATTGAATAAAACAGTAGTTAAGGTTTTTCTTTAAAATAGAATATTTTCTTTTTACAATTTAATCTGCCTGTCCCGCCATCTCTTTTGGACAGGTCTTTGAAAATGAGGAAAAGATAGTTTACATTAAAAAAGATTAACTAAAATGTGTGGACACTTTGTCCAATAAGTATAAAGTCACTCTATCTCTCCTGTTGGTGTATTCACAGATTACAACTTTATTATCTAATAGTGTTTGTCACTTGTTAGGAGGGGCTGTAGTTTCATCACGCCCCATAACATCCTGGGTATGATTGGAAATACCAAAGTTTATTATAATTGAAGTGTCAGATATACCCAGATGCTATCACATCACCTGGGATTCTTTGTAGACGGATAATTCAGTATGTAGTTGCAGAAAAAAAAAATAGATATCTCAACACGCACAAGCTTCTCCAGCTATCTGCTGACAGCATAAACGTTTTACCGGAGACTTGTTGGCGTTACACTCACTCATCAGGTTTCCTGTCACCGGCTGGTAACAGGAAATAAAACCTCTGCAATAAAAAGACACCCTGGCCTTTTTATATCTGATCACACTTTATTATTATTATTATTTACCTATGGGGTTATGGGGTCAGCCTCGCGTGCATACAGGTGCACTCGCCCCTAATTTTATATGACTCACACCTTGCTGTGACCACACCTCAGGTCTCTATGGCAGATACGCCACTGTACTTTTACATAATTTTCCTCAATACAATAACGTGGAGTAACCACATTTCCTTTTGTATGATTTGCTCTTCTTTTTTTAAATTATAAACGCTCCAGGCATGTTGAACAGTGTTCATGGAACACGGAGGCTTACTAACATATTCTAATACAATAATATTAAAACAAAATCATGACAATATACAACAGTTAGATACAGTTCAATGTGAGGACTCAACAATGTCTGCTCCCGGCATGTCCTTCACTTTTCCCAATCGCAGTATCTAACTTTGGCAGTTGTAATAAACATATTAATACATAAAGCATTCTTACCACAATTTCAAGAAATAGTAACAAATAACGCTGACTTGCAAAGAATGGCCTCAGTTTTTCTCTGCCCTGCCCAGACTGCTAATTAATTCTTTATTTTATAAATTAACACAGCTGATCTCAGCGTATTTGATAGAAAAAGTTTTTGTCAACTGGCGATGAGCAGTGAAAGCTTTTTGCTAATATCTATTAGTACTGGCCAATGGAAAACTTGCGACTACCAGAATTCAAATGTAGTTTTTGAAAAACAAAAAAAAATTCCAAACAAACTCTGTGTCTGGTAGTCGATTGGTCAGTCTGCGTCAGTTATGCCAATACAAAAAGATGTTTAGTTTTGGTTAACATTTACCTACCGCTCCCCTTTCCTCCTATACTCTTTTTACCCAATCGGATTTGAATTTACTCCAATGCCTCTTTCTAAGCTGACGTCCCCACTAACGTTATGAAAAAAAAACAAGCAGGAACCACAGTCTGTCCGTCTTAGTGTTACTAGACATATAGTATTATCTCAATAACTTGGATAATACTTGGACTACCATATTTTTAAAAACACATTTTTGCTCAGGGGACTCTAAGCTATACTACCATATGATTTTTATGGTCAGTTTCAGTATGGTTTAGATTTTCAATTTTGTCACTGTCAATCGTCAAATATAAATTTTACACAAGTCGGCCATCTTCCCCCTCTCATCTCTCTCTAGCATTTTTATTCAAATAACTAACTTGTTTGAGTGACGTCAGAAATACATTACTCGGCGAGAATTTAAACTGTCTGTGTGTATATATCATCGGGCCAATCCCACAGCGTGTCAAGCGAAGCGGGGTTTTGCGCGGCGGGTGTTAGAATTGGCGTTAAATATTTCTGCCATCTCGTGTTACACTACTGAAAAATGTAAGGATTACTACTATTAGAGGCGTTAAAGTTAAAGTATTACGTTAACTCAGACAGTAACTTGGCGGCACATTTCTGGAAGATCGTTAATTATAAGTCTTGCCGCAGTCTCTATCAGATCGGGCAAAATGTTAAAATTGTTTAAAGTACGTCACAAGGAAAGCGAGTAGGTTTAAACGGCGGGATCGTTTCTAAGCATTACCATGGCACAAAATTCAGCGCGATGCTGGCGAGTGAGATGACTATAGTCAGACACAATCGGGCTGGGTTATTTATTATCATAGGACTAAAATCTTACTTAAATGAGCGATTATCTCGCAGATTTTACTACAATAGCCTTTCATTTATCATCCTTTCAGCGATCTTGTGCGAAGGTAGACACCTTGGAAGACCCACTTTAGATACCCTAGGTTTTGGTCACTGTTGGACCACTACTGCAGAGCAAATGGGAGGCAACCCGTGACACCATTTTTCAAACTCGGAACCCGGTAACTGTGCCGCGAGAGGAAAGCTCTCTACCCGCTGAGCAACTCGGAGGCCACACGGCCTGTGACAAAATAACTTGATTTAACACCAGGGGTCATTCTTCTTTTTTTTTTTTTGAAATGTTTTCTGTTAAATATAGCAAAGAATGTTTTTTTTTTCTTTTTATAGTTACTAACTTACGCAATGTATTGTTGCTGTACATAACAGTTTTGGTTGCTTAACTTAATAATAAGATTTATAGTTTCAGATTTCATTAGTGCAAATGTTCCTTCTCTCCCCCCCCTTTCTGTTCTTTTTTCTCCTCCTTCCCTTTCCTTCTGCGCACACAAAGAATTTGAACCGAGAAATATTGGCAGCTATCGAAAGCCGATCTGCTATTAGTTGTCTCCCATTAGTCGGTACAATCATTGTTATCTGTATCAAAGTCCTCTGGTGCAGGCCACAAGGTAAATACTGCTCAGGGAAACTGTTCGTAACCAAACAGAAAGTAAATGATAAGCTGTCCCGCTATTTGATAACTTCACGTATGATTTCATGGTTATCAGATTATGTAAAGCGATGGCTGAATAAGATACCAGACGCTTTGGTTGTTTGATAAGTGTAGTGCTTCTGTCTAAGCCGTGTCAAGTACTCCTTGTCAAAATGGAACAAACATTGCAGAGAGGTACGTCTAGATACGACATTTTAAAATGTAATAAAAGTTGGAGGATAGAATAATGAAATTGAAAATGAGAATGCAGAATAAGGAAAGAGGGCTTGTCATTGTATTGAGGAAATATAGACAAATGTCCAGAATTAGAAATCATGTCCAAATAAAAAATAAGAGTTTTGTCAAGTCAAGTGTCAACGCAGTTCTATTTTATGACCGTGAAGTATGGAGAACAACTACACATGACAAGAAAAAAGTTACAAGATATTCATAAATATGCTAGCGCAGAAAAAAGGATTAACATGTATAAGACCACGAATATGAATCAGAATCTGATGCAAAGGATCAAACCACTTTAAATATCTCGGAGCTGTCATAGACTGGAAAGGAGGCATCAAAGAAGATTTGGTTACCCAAAGAGCAGCAGCTGGTACACTTTATGAGGCCATAATCGAGGATTCCTCAGCAAAAGAGAAATTGGCAAGAAAACGAAGATGGCAGTATACCGCTCCACTATGTCAAAGTCTTGACGTATGGATGCGAGTCATGGGCAATGACTACAACCCACAAAAGCCAGATCCACTCAGAAAAGAGGTATCTGAGAAAGGTGGTTGAAGTAACAAGAAGAGACATGGCCTGCAACCTGACGATACGTCAAGGCCTAAAAACCCAACCCCTGCAGACCCAAGTAGAACAGTCTCAACTAAGATGGTTTGGCCATGAATGCAGAATTGGAGAAGATCAGCTTCCACCGCAGGTATGGGAGGCTAAGAGTCAGAGATCCAGACCACCAGGACGATCCAAAGTCCGCTGGGAGGATAGCATTAGACAATCTCTAAAAGACCAAGGACGGGAATGGAACCAGGCCAGGAGGACGGCAGCCGAAAGATAGTATGGCGCTCTCTCTCTCTCTCTTCCAAACTTCTACACCTCACAATAGAAGAGGAACGACTAATGAAGTAAGTAAGAAAAGAATCAAACAAATACCACTGAAACAAGAAGTGAGGACAAAACGTTTGCGATTGATTACACACACACACAGAGGAAACTAGCTGTAAGAGAAACAGAAGGATATACAAAACACGCAGAAAGCTGGAGATAGGCTTAAAGAGGGTATTGTCACTGTAAGGCAAAGGTAAAGGATCCCGTTACACGCCCATTGAGGCATATTGGGAATATGGTGTTAGGCCCATATTTTCTCGACCGTATTGTCACAGTACAGGAATAAATCTTCTTCGTACACTCTCAGACGTACACTCTCAGACGTACACTCTCAGACGTATACTCTCAGACGTACACTCTCAGACGTACACTCTCAGACGTACACTCTCAGACGTACACTCTCAGACGTACACTCTCAGACGTATACTCTCAGACGTACACTCTCAGACGTACACTCTCAGACGTACACTCTCAGACGTCTACTTGAATATTGTCAAGGAAAGCAGGGGTCAGCTTGAGGTTATCTCCATACAGTTTTTCTAAGAACGGTAACTGGTGACGGGAATATGCGCTTTATCTGTTGTTCATATGTTCGTCATCTTTGAAGCAGATGTTCAGCAGTCATTTTATCGGTGCCACAGTCACACTCATTGGAAGAATTAACACTAATCTGTTGAAGGTTTATGCTCCACGGGCAGCGGAAGGGTAGTGATGAGAATGACTCAAATGCACGCTGTCTTTGAAAGAAAGCAACACCATGTCAACATCTGTCTACAGCTTGACATGAACAGACTATAGTCATTAGTGTAAAGTCTCAATGTATGGCTGTCTACAGCTTCACATGAACAGACTATAGTCATCAGTGTCAAGTCTCAATGTATGGCTCGAAGATATACCGTGCCTCAAGGCGCAGGTGATCAGATCTTTCCAAGTATCTCGATCACTCTTGTTCTATATAAACTATGTTGACGACTTTCATGTCACAGTGTCCAGATGCCCATAATTTTTTTTTTTTTTTTTTTTGGTAACTGAGGTCGATGTTTTCACTGAAAGAAGTAATTTGTGTAAATAAAATAACGTGTAAAATTGTGACAGAATGGGGCGACCAGTCTTGATCTCTTTTTCACTCCGGCAGTAATCGGTGCATTTGTGGTAGCCTACTGATTTTATTGCGTGCTTTCAATTGTCGCATTTTCTTTCTTTCTACACTATGTAGCAGGTAGTTTATATTTTCAAGTATTCTTTCTCTACTTTCAGTATATTATGTCTTGTCTGTTATCTGACACTCCTTGCGGATGATAAACACTTCACATCTTCAAGGAGAGGTACAGATAATATTACGAGAGGCAGGTTGACAAGCTTGGCCGTGGCAGATTAACACGTACATCGCCCAGCGCTATCTGCCTAATCACCGATAAGACGGGTGCGCGCATCACCAAAGCTTGGAATACGGGGAGACAACTGATGGACTGACACAGATAAGAGATTACTTTCTGATAAAATATTGAATTGTTACTTTTGGAACACGTTGTCATATGAGGTTAACGACATGTTCGCGAGTCTGTATGCAAGGCATCGTATGTCTTATTGCCATATATGGAAATACATGACCTTTTGCTTTATGCACCTTATTTCACGTGGAATATTTTGAAAGTACCACACCCTCACCCGCCTGTTTGAAAATGATTGGAGCGTTTATTTAACTCCATAACAAACAGATGCGTGGGAGACCGGGAATATAACCTGACACGTTTCATTGTTATTCCACTGTGAATATCGCTTGCAAAGATACCATACCTTGCTAGAGTGAAGCCTAGAATTCAGAATTCCTTCTTAACATACCGGACACCTTTTATTTGAGAATTTTGGACTGACTTTCATAGCCCAGGAAATCTCTTTCAAATTAAATAGGAAACCGGGACTGAGGAAACTGAAGGACCACACGCGAAGTCAGAGAGGGAACTTATTAAATTAACGACACCCCAGACGCGTGTAAGAGGTCAATTCAAGTCTCTTTTATTCATCTGAGCAAAACAGTCTGTGAACCAGGATTGGCGTAAGTTGTCATTTTACATTCTATATTTCTCATTACTAACATGTGAACTAACATATATATATATATATATATATATATATATATATATATATATATATATATATATACATATATATATATATATATATATATATATATATATATATATATATATGTATATTACCATGTGAATATTATTGTGTGAAAATCGCTAGTGGATGTCCAAGTCATTTGAGGCTGGCAACCTCAGCGTATAGAATGATGATTCATGAACCACTACTGCACGGGCTGGTGATTGCTTTAGTGCTAGTTTCTTAAAGAGAACTAAAAGCATAAAGTAGTCCCAAGTTCATATGGAGCAGGGAGGACAAGATGAAAGAAATGATGTACATTTTAATTATAATACTTACAATTTCAACCAGTGGAAATGTCCATGTGAAAATATTCATTTTAAAAATTAATGGAAGTTTCAAATCAGTGTAAACATAAATGAAAACATATTCAATTTATATTGTGAACACTTTTCAATCAGTGGAGATGTAAATGTAAACAGACTCTATCTGTATTATTAACCTTTTCATTTAAACGTAAGATAAAGCTACCGCTATTCTATTTAGATGTAAAGAAAGTTACATTCCGAGGGATTAAATTTAATTCTCATCGAGGGTAAATTCTGAGATAAATGGGATGGTAGAATAGAAGAGAGGGGCACATAAGTATGTGCCGGGAAACGCAATACTGAGGAAAGCGATTCGTTTCTATTCTTTATCATAGTTATGTGTGGTACCAGCAGAATGTACTATCTCTGGAACAAGAAGGGACAAGTGGCCTACGCTTTAAGACGAGCAATCAACTTCGGTAGACTCTCCTTGACATTTCTGGGAAACAAGCTACACCCTACAACCTTGATCAGCAACGAACGAGAGCAGTGTAAACAGAACCCATCAGCGTGAGCAGAAACTACTATTGGCAACTATGTAAAAAATATACGCTGCCAAAGTGAATTTTTTCCCCATCATCTCTACTATAAATCAATGATGAAACGTTTCTTCTAAACTATTCAATTTATTTTCAAACTGTTAAAACCTAAAGTGATTATTAAATTTTGTTATTTGTAATATTACAAATTTAACTTCGATTTAATCATTTTAAAGTTACTGCATGTTTGTCTCAGTCAATTTACTACACACACTCTAAACAGAGCTATACCAGAATAGTAAGAATTCCACTGAGTAAATCAGGGGTGGGGGCTTGAAAGAGCTGAAATTAATAAGTGCTTAATTCCTTCACAAAAGTTGTCGGCAGATTTTAGAATTAACGTGCTCAGCCAAAGCAGCATTGTTTTCGCTTATCTGAATATCTTGTTAAGACTCCCTTTGTAATAGAAGTGTCATTACCCTTCTATCTACATCTCTGCCAAGAGTAATCTTGTGCGAAGGTAGATACATTTTAAGCCCATATTAGATACTCTTGAGTTTTGGCCACTGTTGGACCACTACTGCAAAGCTGGGGAAGTAATACCGTCACAAAGATATTGCTGCAGCCAGTCAGATAGTGGTGACGAGAGCAGTTAAAAAAGAAGGATTGGTTTTACGAAATTACAAAATAAATAATAATAATAAATAAATATTCAAAATGAGGCAATGTAAAATCTTACTCTCAACAAATACAAACAAATGCAGGATATTGATTATAAAGGACAAGAAACAGCAAGGACAAAACCACATAGCAGCCCGACGACGGAAATCTACTGAACAAAACAGATCAAAACTATCTTCTATTTTTTTTCCGCTACCAATGATATCGATCACATAACAGTAAAACAATGAGGGAAATCAAATAGACATTCAGCATAAAGAAAGGCAACGGGCAGGAAATATTAACCGCAAAACCAAACAGACACAAGTGCGTAGATAGACTATGAAAATAACAATAACTAAAGAATTACATTGGAAACTAACCTGCGTGACCTTTAACAAACAAATTTACTCACTCGTCCGTAACAACATGTTTCATCTAATTCCTCTGTATTTATTGATTTTGTTACTCGAGAATTAACAGGAGCCAGAGAGTTAATAAAAAAAACAAAAAAGGCAGAAGTATGCAATTTAGATAAGTGATTATAAAACCAGCATTCTAAGAACAATGGCTTTTCCCCCCCACGGGCTGAAATAGGCTCAGCATAAATAAACATAACTGTAAAGTCCTGTTCTTGAACATAATTCGAATACATGTTAAATAGTCCTTTTTGTACATGTAACGTACTTTTAGGTGCAAATTAAGTGCACATCACTGTATTTGAAATTAGCAAGCTGTTGTAATTTATTTAAATTTCAGAGAAAAACTATAATCCTATGATACTTCTGTGTTCCTGTCTGTGATGTATGATTTTAAAAAAGGGGGTGGTAATCCGCTTACAGACACCAGCCGGCAGACGTAAATGTGAAAATATGTCTGAAGTCGGGTGATATCTAATTAAGTCTGGTGAATTTCCTTAACAGACATCAGAAATGTAGTTAGCATTATGAGTGGAGATATATTCATTGTCAAAATCACGGAGTTTTCATCACTTTATTACTGTTAATACAATTGTATACATTAATAATACTAGGGGGAAAAATATATTGACACAACACCCGCTGTCGCCGCAACAAAATGAATGTTTTAAAATAAATCACTCATGTTCACCACGGATAACAGCAATGAAATAAGGACAGCCACATTAACAATTAACCAGTCTATTATGTTGGTTATGAGCACTTTGAATAACCACTCTCTTCCCTGCAAAATCCCGCACCACTCGACATGAGTCTCCCAGCGCGGACCGAGACATCTGACAAAATCAATAGGACGGTGACGAGCAGTTCAATAAAGTTAGTTTTCAGGTGTTGTCCGCTCTGGCTGAAATATGTGCTATCGATCTGGTCGTTTCTTTGTTTGGCCGCTTGCAATTTATTCTTTGTTTTTTTTATTTTATGGCTCTCTCTCTCTCTCTCTCTCTCTCTCTCTCTCTCTCTCTCTCTCTCTCTCTCTCTCTCTCTCTCTCTCTCTCTCTCTCTCTCTCTCTCTCTCTCCTAACACCCGCAAATATATTCTTTATTCTCCCTTGTATTCAGTGCTGTCTTCAATGTTGTTTCACAATCAAAAATTTTTTCTGCTTAATGTTATTTTATTTTTGTGGTTTAATTGTCTTCCTCCAATTTTCTTCGTTCTGTATTCTCTTTTCATTTTTTCCTCCCCTCCCTAATTCTTTATCAGCCTCTTATTTCTCTATCTCTCTGTCTGTCTGTCTCTCTCTCTCAGCCCCTTTTTCGCTCTCTTTTGTTCTTTATCATTCAGAACCAATATTATTTGTCTGGCAGAATAATCTGTCCTATGTATCACCTATCCCTCAAAATATGTCTTCACTTCTGCTCTCCAGTATCTTGACACTTGCTTTCATATTACGTTGTCTGACCATCTTCTATTTCTCTCTCTCTCCCAAATGTAATATCCATTAGTATGCCCTGCTCATGATAAACGAAATATCTTGTCTCTTTCTCCTACAAACAAAAGCAAATACTTTCTTTGTTTCTGATCTCTATTTCTTCTGACCCTCATCTCTTTATTTCTGTCAGTCTCAATCGATAATTCTCACTCTCTCTCTCTCTCTCTTTCATGGAAAGCTGTTTAGAATTCATTAATTTCTTGTTATGTATTTTTATGTTTTGTTTTTTGCACGGACATGTCGGTTGCTTGTTTTATGGGAGTTATCGATCATCGTACTTTCTTTGTGTGATACTTGAACTTCTGCACGTCTTTCGTGTATGTCGACTTTTTGGTTTTTCCTTCAGTCACTCTCTGAATGTATCGTTGTCACAATTCTTGTAAATACTAATGGTTATATTTTTGTGACTTCTGTAGCCAACATTGATGTTCGATATTTTAGCCTTGTTCTCGTAGTCTCTGTCGCTCTCTCCTTCGCCATCTTTTGTTTCTGTGAGTTGTCTGGCTCAATAGTGGAGATTTTCACCGTGGAGCGGGATGACTTTGGTCTGTAATCGATTATATCGGTCGTGAAATATGATCTCGATAATTTCTGAAACCTTTCCCGCAAATAAAGAACAACCAACACATGACAGCCCTGGACGATGTCGTTGTTACAGCCTTCAGTATCGAACCACATCTAGTCCCATGATTAATGCGCTGTCCACTGCAGATCGTGTGTGTGTGTGTCTGTGTGTTTTTATTTGTTTCTCTGCGGCTCCCGCTCACCGCCCCAGCTCTTCCTAACGCGACAGGAAACAAATAAATTATATTAAAGCCACTCAGATTTGTGACAAAGAACGTCTGATGAAATATTACTTCACAAGTGCTTGAAAATAATAACTGGGTTTGCTTATCTAACATTGTGTCTTAATGGGTGGTATTATGTGGCAATCTGTCTGTAATAAAAGTTCAGTTACTTTACTTTTTTTCACTCGGGCAATGCCGGGTATTTCTTGCTAGCGTATGTATATAATGACGAGAGAAGAAATCAAATAAGCTAAACAGACTTTAGTTTGACTACTTACTTAACACTGTAAATGTCCACTTATCTTTAAACTGTTTTGCCTTGGTAACCTGTGTATTGAATATATATTTTAAGATTGCCTGGGTTCCTTCTTCGGGTGAGCGCTGCATAAAGTTGACCATGAAGTAAGACTGCTTCTGGTAGGTAAACACCTACGTGATTAAATGATTGTCCTCGCGTTATTGATTGTCATGAAAAAAGATACGATCACAGTAAATGACGTCTCAAGTTTAAAGGAAGGCCGGCATCGCTTGGCTCCAAATTGATAAGTGGAATGAAAATTCGTCCTTTTAAAAAAAAAAAAAAATTTGGCCGCGTATTTTGGAGGCGTGTCCCGTTCAACCGGTTATATTAGGGCGCATATCCAAATATAAATGACCTTTAGGTCGAGTAGCTGAAAATTCGTCCTCCTTAGTTGGGGTCGGAGTGGCTAAGAGGTAAGGCGTCCGCTTCGAATTCTAGTGGTACCAGGTTCGATTCCCAGAGGGGAATATATTTTATGGAAAATTCTTTTCAGAACCAGTGGTCCTAATAATGTCATACTCCCCCCTGGTCTCCTGGGTAGTGAGATCGGATGCCTAGCCTTCTCAGATAATGGCGAATAAATAGGTGGTCCCGTATGCAAGTTGCGCTCGTTAAAAATCCACGGCAGTTGGAAATCGTAAAGAGTAAGGCCTACTCAGGCCGTTGCCCTGGCAAATTTTAAAAATTAGAAACCTACCTACAACAAAAAATATTTATAGAATGTGTGTTTCCTATATACACACATTGGGATTCTCGACGGTGCTACGGAGTTCGTGCACTGTGCTGAGATCCTCCTTGTGTGATCTAAAGGAGGAGATCGGAGCACTGATGGAGTAGTCCGTGTGCAATGAAGATAGTCCTTAAAACCAAACCAACCAACCTCCTTAGTTGCTGCCTATAATGATTTCCGCATCAGTGAATCTGTGCCTCTGAAGGACCTTTACAACTAATCTTGTGCCTCTGAAGGATCTTTACAACTAATCTTGTGCCTCTGAAGGACCTTTACAACTAATCTTGGGCCTCTGAAGAGACCTATATTTGCATCGAAGTTTATGAGCCAGCATGATGATCACATCATACAGAAGTGCAGGACAGATCTGGCAGCCCTAAATACAATGGCCACTGCGTACCTGGAACAGTAATTACTATTTCTCCTGTAGCATCAGCTAGTCATATCGCAAATCGAGTATGGGATGGGGATACTCACGCTGTCAGCAACACAATGTGAACGACTGGGACGCATTCAAAATGAAGGGATGCGTATCGTCTTGGGCTGTACGCGAGATACCCCCATTGTGGCGATGCGGCACATTCTTGGATTGCTGTCAGTTAGATGTGATGGCCCAGGCAAAAGCTTATATGCCAGTAACTACAGACAAAAAGCATCCTCAGCATGGAACGTAGCTGATATCAAAGGATCAAGAATAAAGAGGGTGATTTCAAGGATGGCGCAGGCAGAAGCAACAATTAGACAAGTGACCATAGTTGAAAATATATTCAACGGAGAAGAAAGGAGTAAGTCAGGTGAGAACTGGACGAACTACCAGCAAGTCATCATCAGCTTTGGTAGAGAGTGCAGAACTTTGGCCAATGGGAGGGCAGAACTGGTCATTGATCAGCTGATAAATGATCTTGCTTGGTAAGATGATGCCATTGTGTGCACTGGTGGGTCTGTAATCCGTAGTGAGAAATCTGGGAAGGGCTTACCTGCAAGAGTAAAGGGCAGAATCGACGCTGAACATAGCCGGGCTTACATGACAACAACCTCCAGCATGAGAATGGAGGTAGAGGCAGCTAACCAGACTCACAATCTATGCTGCGGAAGATCAAAAGTGAATGGCTGCAGCATTAATAGAAACCCTCCATAAAAGCTTAGAATCTTCAGGAACTGGTATGGATCTGTTGTCCTGGTCATGTAGGGGTACGCAACAATGAAAGAGCTGACAGACTAGCTTCAAGAGCACCCACACAAGGTCCATGGGATATGGATAAAGGAGAGATACTGAGGGCAATTATTGATCGACTATAAGAGACTGACACTGCTGTCATGATACTATCGGCGAAATTCTCTGTTGCTATACCACGTCCTCTTACCTCCCTTCGATTGCCGAGGAAACACGTAAACTATGTGAAAACCCAATGAACTTACGTACCGCCTTCTTTGACCATGTTCGCCTAAAACTAACACACATATTTATTTGAATTATCTCGATGAAGATCGCTTGAAATCTGATCATATTTTTGGAATATAAACTAAAACCACTAATACACCCAGGAGTAACAAATGGAAATACAGTAACCCTGTGGCTTTATGTCTGAGTTATTGTAAAATTAGCAGCGAATTTAGCACAAACCAGTGGAATTGGGTTGACGGAAGAAATTGTGTGCGCATGTCTCCGATACGTATGAAAGTCCACTATATAAGACCGCTCAAATTTGGAATCAGTACATGCGCTCTGATATAACCAAATAGGTTGAAAGGAACGCGCCTCGCCAGAAGAAGGCAAAAAAAAAAAAAAAAAAAAAAAAAAAAAAAAGAATCAGTACACACTTCAGAAAGCTAGTCGACGATGCTGCCAAAAGTATCCAGTGAGCTGAGATCTTATTGTTAATAATCTTCTTCTTTCTTCTTCGTTCACCCTCAGATGTCAACTTGAATAAGTTCAAAGAAAGCAGTGGTCAGCCTGAGGCTGTTGATATCTCCGTAGATTTTCTCCAGGAATGGTACTGGTGATGGCCATATGCGTTTTCTCTGTTCCTCATATGTTGGGCACCTTTGAAGCAGATGTTCGGCAGTCATTTTATCAGTGCCACAGTCACACTCATCAGTAGTTCCTATCTTTAATTTGTTGAATAGATGGTATCTCAATCTGTTATGACCAGTGCGAAGTCTGAAGATTACCACTTGTTCACTTCTGCTGAGCTGGTAATACGGATCATTTTTTGTGTGGCCTGGATGCTCTTCTTCCCACTTGTGCCTGTACCTGCGCTTGAAAAAACTCTTGGACTCCTCATATGTTTGTGTCAAGTTGAGGAAGCTTTCCCCCTTCCTTTGCCAATCTGTCAGCTTCTTCATTTCCAGGGATGTTGCAGTGAGAAGGGATCCACTGTATCACAACTCTTTTGTACTGCTGACATAGTCTGTGAAGTGTTACTCTTAGGTCATCCAGTTCAGCATTACTTTTACTTTTCAATGTTGTAATCACTGACAGCGCATCTGAGAAGATAGCTACTGGTCTCTCTGAGCTTTCTTCTGTCATTAGAATTTCTGATGCAGTTTTTAAGGCCTCTGCCTCTGCTCTGAAGTTCCTTGAAAATTTCCCTGTTGCGACAGCTATCTTTTTTTTTGGTGTGCCATTGCTTAAGCTCAGGACGACTCCTTGTTAAGTCATATTTTAATTAAGGGGAGTTAAGTGTTAAAGACTGGAATGTACGGGTCGGATTTTTGTACACGCTAGTAAACACGCGCTGCGTGATGAGATAATTTTTTAGTCGAGGGTTGTATGCTCAGTAATGTTTAAACTGTTACCTGACTAGTTGTTAGTTTATTTAAAGATAGGATAAAGAAACTGGTCGAATGTTCTATGATATAGTTGGGGGGGGGGGGGGGGGGGGGGGGGGGGGGGGAAGGCGGATGAATTCAGCTCACATCTCAAGCTGCGAGTTCGCGCTTGAATGAATTACTGAGCTGTTTTGAGCAGCTGTTATTTCGTGACAGTACGTTTTCTGGCAGAGCTTGGGAATGGACGTGATCCATTTCGCTAGTGTGTTCCAGAATATATAATTTTGTAAAAGGAATATTTGATAATTCCAGAATGTACGTTTTTGAAGATTGAGCGATATTATATTCATATTGATTCAAAGCCTTGGATATTATGGCTTACAAAAGTACTGTTGTAGCAAAATATGCGAAAATAAACGCTCAATTCAGTACGATTTAGGCATAAAACGATAATAAATACATTAGCCCGCATGTGTCTGACGGTTGGCATCTTTGAAGCCAGAAGCGCTGCTTTTTGCACAGTGCTAAGCCTATAGAACGATTTCACGGAAAAAGTCTGACACGCTTCAGTTTCGTTTTCGACAAACACTACTAATATTTAACTTTTGCCCAATCTGCTGATTGCACTGTGTAGTCTACCCTTACAATTAACTATTGGCGGAAGCATGCCGCAATATAGCTATCTGAAGTAACACTTTCTGTCAACTTTGTAGCAAAATCAGTAGTAATCCTTACATTTTTTGGTAGTATTACACGATACAATGCTAACTAGTAACGCCAATTATTAACCCGCCTGTCACATAGGGAGTTATGTTCTATAAATTGTCTACATTTTCCTCTTTCTTCCACTCGGGTCCTCTAATTTTTTCTGTCACTCTTTACCC
Source organism: Oreohelix idahoensis (assembly GCA_024509875.1). Taxonomy (NCBI): domain Eukaryota; kingdom Metazoa; phylum Mollusca; class Gastropoda; order Stylommatophora; family Oreohelicidae; genus Oreohelix; species Oreohelix idahoensis. The sequence continues at coordinate 186,468 of JAMPIV010017739.1, read as the reverse complement.
TTTTTCATATATATATATAATTTTTTCGCATTCGTTAGCTTGCGAATAATATATTTCTTTCCCATCATCGTTTTATTTCTCATACTGACTAGCATTCTATTACATAGATGTCAGGCAGACGAGAAGTGTTATAATGCATCCCGTCAGACCGGAGAGCCGACAGCTGTCTGCAGTTTCCCCGGGGACAGTGTTTTCTACGGCTGAGTTCTGGGCCGGTAGTGTGAAAATTCACCCCATCGGTCATGGCAGGCAGACAGAGGGTCTGCAATTTTTCAGTAACCGCGAGCGTTTTGTCACATAGCTCCGGCGAAGCGTGAAAATCGCCCATGCCTGGTAGACGGTTGTCTGAGATTTGCAACTGTCACGCGCATTTCTCGGTCACTGATGGCTGTTACGACATGAGGGAAGCTGACGTAGGGTGTTAGAGAAGGGGAGAGACGGGCGCTGTTTCGTGGTTTCGAAACAGTGGGATTCTTTGTCCGTTTCATAGATATTAACCCTAGTTTGAAACTTTATTGCATTTCACTCAGTAACTTCGCAGTAAGACAGAACTAGCCTTCGTTCGATTTCTAAATAATCTCTGTTAATAGAGATGGCCTTTAGTTTGGTCGAAGTAGAAAGTTCTTAGTATTCTGTGTTTGAGGTAAATATCATATAGATATCTAGTATTTTGGAAAGTGGTTAAGGTGTTTAAAGTGTTAATCGCTCATTTCATTCTAACTAGTTTCTTGTGAACAGAGTGCATAATTTATAAGTCTGTATGATTTTCTAGTGACGCATACAGTGGAAAGCAGAATAAATAATATTTCTAAGCTTAACAAACAGGTAGCTATAATGAATTAAATTTAACTGCTAACTACTCAGTCGAGTATATTGCTATTTAAAATGTAAGTTATATTGAGTACATATATGTAAATTACTTGATATGTGTTCTTTCTGTTATATAGTGAAACGGTGGTACCCAACTTGCCAGCGTTTAGTAAAGAGACATATTTGTGTGAAGCATAGACAGTTCCTATCTTTAACCACGTGGGGTTTTTTTTGTTTCAAGTAACACTGGTCTGACAGTGCAGATGCCATCAGCGAGAGAGAGACAGTAATAGCAATCCCACTAACGGTTTCTAAAGACTAGAAATATATATTGGGCTGTTGAGCCAGTTCATATTGCTCCACAAATTTAAATGTACATGCTGCCTGGCGGCGAGAATATTACAATAATAACATTAATATTCCGACAGAGATTGTGACTAGTATTGTGGTGACCAAATATAGTACCTTCCTGCAAGTAGACACCGATCTGACATTCCTGAAATTCTAGAAATCAAAGCTAATGACATTGTGCTCCGCTAACTTTCGTGCCTGGACAAATTTTATGTGACTTAATCAGACATTCGAAAAATTAGAACACCCAAGGAATCGTTCCCTGAGAGTTTAGTACGTCTTTTGGAACTGGGGATTTCTTGGTCAATGACTGCATTTTCGGGTCTGTGTGAAGGTCCTAGAATTATTATGTTCCCAGAGGCAGCGAGCAAAGTTGTGAGTATATATGTGTGAGAAAGGCCATGGCTGAATGAATGAGAGTACACAGGTCAGAGTGTTATTTTACCGGTGTATTATTGTCACCCATTTGCGGTCTTACCTTTTTTTTTAATCTGCAGAATTTGTTACAAATGCTAGAGTTTCTATTTCTTAGGCTAATTCAGATTATCCAACTCTGTTCATACATTTACGAGAAAGAAAGAAACCTCTTAGACTCAACCCTATGTATCTATAACTCTTTGGGCCATCATCTGTTCTCTTAACGGGGCTGTGGGCTAAACCTAGAGTTAAGATCATAACGGGGCTATCATCCTTGTAGCATTTTTCCTTGAATTTATGACTATTTCTATATGTTTTTCCTTGATGTAATTTTTGGTGTTGTGAGAAGATTTTTTTTAGATGATAATAATAAAATCTCTCTTGAACTAAATCGGTGCGTTGGTGTGGTAAAGTGGGATGTTATAAATATTTATAGGGGACTTAGTGTACTGACTGAGATCAGCTGTGAAGGTATCTATATCTAATAAGAGTAGTCCTTGACAACACTGTGACACTCACATACATAAAACACTCTAAGAGGATATCTTAAAGGAGTCACTGATAACTTTTCAAATAACAATATGTATTCAGTGCTGTCATGAATGTATATGTGTCCTGATTCAAATACAAAGGGAACCAGGAATCACAATCAATTTTAATTACAAGTTATATGTACAGAATTTATTAATATGATTCTTGTAGTGACATATATTATTAATGGTATCCTATGTGTGTCAGTTGTGTAGTGGTAATATGAGGTAATACTGGTTTTGTTTTGTTCAAGCTCTGTTGGTATTTGTCATCATGACTTCAATAGTTTGTTTCTATTGGAACTAGTATTGGAGATGTTCTCAGTTCCTGGTATTAAAACAATTAAATTCCCCTCTTAATTTTAGTTTACAATGTCATTTTAAGATGGGGGTACATAATGTTGAGCTCCATGGCCACACTCTCTTATCTTGCGTGATGACTGCAGTAAAAGACTCCTCTGCTCGATTACTTTAATGAGTTCTGGAGCCACCCCACTGGTTGCTATATGGACCAAGGAGTATGCTGTCCACCTCTGGCTTCAGCAAAGCTCTGACCAGGTGCTGCTCAATAACTTTAAGACCACGGTCCCTGAAACAAGAAGGTTGTACCTTCTACGTCAGAACTAATTTATACTCTATTTCTACACTGAGCAGAATACATCACAAACATTGAGTTCAGAGCGTTAGGCCAACTGTCAGCTTCATCTGAAATACTTTATACCAGTATTTCCCTCCCTAATGGTTACTACGCCTCTGCAATTCCAGCATTATTTCTTTCTAGTTAATAATCTAGGTGTCAGTGTACTGTTTGGCCATTCCATGCAGTTTTACTTTCCTCCGACACCTTCTGTTCAGGCTGGAGCACTATAGGCTTTACATCATGTTCGCTACTGAACTACACATATATATAGACATAAATTATCAATTTACATTCAATTTTCATTAAAAGATATTGAATATTTCAAGCTTACCACAATTCATGGAAATAATAAACAGTTTCGTTGACTGGCAATGAATATAGCACAACTCCGATCTGCCGATGTCCCAGGCTTTATTTTATAAAAAATATACACTGGTGCTCAACGCACTGCTTCTTAGTAGGTTTATTACAAGATGTGGCAATGAACAGACGCTCTGAATTGAGTATATTCGCAGCTCTACCCAATCAAACCATGTCTACACATCTTTTAAAAAAAAATACTCCTTTTCACGTTTCCCCTGACAACACAAGATAGTATTTATAGTCCGACCAATCGTGTTTAGTCTTTCATTTGTTGCGCTCCAATCAAATAGGAGTTAACATGGTAGGCTATTTCCGTAACGTAATGTTTCTTCAAACACGTTATAAAAAAATTTTATGAGCAGAAATGATTTCATGCTGTCAGGCACCCCCACTATTTTATTTTTGCCATAACTTGGTAATTCCTAGACTATTTGCGTAACGTTTTACATATTCTTTGTCAGCAAACCCTAAGGAACCCAAATATACGAATTTAATGGAGCCAATATGCATTTTCTTCTAGGATAGTCGTGCTGTTACTACCTTCTCACTTCAAACTTGAGGGTGTCTGGGTACTGTCATGTTTTCAAACGTAAACCGGTATAATGTCATAATTCCCAATAAGCGTTTTTCTGGATTTTAAAACCTAACTCTGGTATGGGTAGTGAATTTTATCACTGTCGATTTGAAATAAAGTTAGTGCATGTGGCCTTACACGCGTGATGGCAGCTATTGTGTATCGCGCGACGCGTGTTTAGTGTTGCACGTGTCCCTGCTTTCTGCCTCTCCCTTCTCTCTATCCTTTAGTCCATCTGTCTTTTAGTTACGCCGTGTATAAAATGGAATGAATGAAATATTAAATTTAGGTCATTGATCAGTTTGCGTATCTCAAGGTTTTTCCAAGAAATACAGTACACGTTTCATTGAAGAAAGCGTGCAGCGACACAGTAGGCTTTTACTATCAACGTGAAAGCGTTACAATTTGCCGACGAAGTAGAAAACAAGGGGGATTTCGAGTACAGTCATTGTGACAGCACTGTTCTTTACCATTCTTCTTTCCTTTTATTAAATTTATTTGTTAGGCTTTGCATTTACGTTTTAATTTATATATATGGGGATTAGAATAATTCACGACATCTCCCCTCTTAAAACAGACATTATATGTCAGTCCTTTATTCTATATACACATAGAGAAATTTATTATTATTTCTGGGGTTTACGGTGATTCTCATCACACGGATGGCGGCTTAAAAAACACGCTCCCAAATTTGTTTTTCCAGATATATACTCAATGCTAAAATTATAGGGAGCCAAAAGTAAGGACCATCGGAGTAACCTAGAGTTCTCATGCCTAGCCTGGGCTAGAAACGATAAAGGTTTGTGATCCGTTTGCAACTTAAATGCCTTCCCATACAGATAAATATTGAATTTCTTTATTGCCCATATTACTGCAAGACATTCTTTTTCGCTAGTTGAGTAGTTGATTTCAGCTTTATTCAACTTTCTGCTAGCATATGCCACTGGGCTTAATTCCCCATCCAATGCATCTGATTTCTGTAGTAGAGTTGCACCCAACCAAATATTACTGGCATCCGTCCTTACTATGAATTCTTGACTTAAGTCAGGTAATTTCAAAATAGGTTTACTTGTGAGCTTTTCCTTCAATTCTTGGTAAGCCATTTCACATTGTGGTGTCCATGTAATGCGATCTGGATGTCCTTTACGTGTCAAATCAGTTAACGGTGCACATATGGAATTAAAGTTTTTGATATACTTCTGGTAGAAACCACATAATGAGACAAATGATCTCACGTCCTTCTTGGTTTGTGGTCTCGGGGCTTTCTTTAGTTTCTCTAAATTCTTTGGGTCAGGGGTCATGTTTCCCTGATAAACTGTGTGTCCCAAAAATTCCAATTCTTTACATCCAACGCAACATTTGGTTGGTCGGGCTGTTAAATTTGCTTCCCTAAGTCGATCAAACAGCATCTTCAGAGAGTCAATGTGTTCCTCAAATGTTTCTGTTGCTATAAGGATATCATCCATGAAATTTGTTATACATGGATTATTCAGAGGGTCCAATAATTTTCTCATCATTCTAGAGAAGACACTAGGCGCATTCTTCAATCCAAATGGCAATCTATTAAACTCATAGTGTCCTTCTGAGGTACTAAAAGCTAGGTATGGTCTAACCTCAGGCTTTACTGGAATCTGATAGTATCCTTTACTCAGATCCACTTTTGAGAAATATTTAGCTTTATTTAGTCTGGCAAACAGCTGATTTGTATCCGGCAATGGATCCACCTGTCCTTCTGTAATAGCATTCAGTCTCCTGTAATCTATACAGAGTCTATGTTCTCCAGAGGGCTTCCTTAAGAGTACAACACCGGAACTATATGAGGATTCACTGTGTGAAATAATTCCTTCTTTCAACAGATAGTCTATCTCTTCCTTCAAAGCTTTCTCCTTAGCAAACGGAATCGAATATGGTTTCATACAGACAGGTGTGGGGTCTATCAGTTTCATATCATATTCCAATAGGTTTGTATGCCCTGGTCGGTCTGTTAACACCTCTGCATGATTATTTAGAACCTGTTGCACTCTCTCTTTCTGAGTTTTCGTTAAATGTGTACTGATTTTCACCTGTGCTGTTGTCTCACAGGGGTGTAATGGATATTCAAATGATGAAAGTGGTTCCTTTTTCATCTCCATGGCGATGGACAAGGTCAACAAGTGTGTCTCTTCCTGATGTTCTCTTTCCAAATATTTCTTCAGGAGATTCACATGATAGATTTTTTCTTTCCCCTTCTTATCTATCTTATAATTTGTTCTAGACACCTTCTCTAAAACTGTATATGGACCTTGCCATCCAATCTGTAACTTATTCTGACTCCCGGGGAGAAGAAGCAGTACCTTCTCTCCCACAGCCAAATCTCTGTCTTTCGCCTTCCTGTTATAATAGGCAGCATGTTTCTTCCTGGCTTGTTTCAAATTTTCATTGGCAAGTTTCCAGCCAGTTTTTAAACGAGTGGTCAGCTCATTCACATATTGGTATGAAGATGTAATGTTTTCCTCTGCCTTTTCATCAGTCCACGTTCTTAACAAAGCTACATATGGACCTTTAATTTTGTGGACCTATTTCTCCATGCACCGGTATGGTCTCTTCCACTCGAAGCTCTATAGTGATGATTTTTCTTCCCAGAATTATCATGCATAAAACGACCGCTACCAATTTTTCTTTTGGGGCTTTCTCCCCACTTAAAATTCTTGATGAGAGATTTCCTCTCTACATCCTCTTCCTCCAGTTTGTTTAAGTCCGATTGAGGGATTTTCGGCTTATCCTGGGGTAAGACATCTTTTTGCACTCTCCGCATAGTGGCCATTGTAAAACAGTTAAGTGAAGCTTGTCCGTGAAAAGGGGCTTCCCATTCCATTTGGTCCACTTTATCAAATCTATTTTTTTTTTTATTATCAGGCCTAATTTTGCCCCGTGGCGTGTCCAGGTCCTGATCAATGTTCCCACTTGTGGGTGTTCCCTCATGTGCTATGCTACACCTTTCTACAAAATTCTCAATGTCCTATCTTGCTTTGGGCCAATAATAATTGTGAGCCACCTTTTGAATGATGGTACCTATCTTCTCATGGTCCCCATCTGGTTTCACATGTAGGCTCCTTATTAAGTCTGCCCTATATCTTTTAGGAAGTACCAGTTGTCCCTGACCTTTGGATCTAGCTCCAGTCTTCCTATACATCAACTTGTTTTTCATGTAAAAATCTCCCTTGCCTGGAGTTGTATGACAAGTTGACAATTTCCTGAAACAAGGCTTGAGTGTTTTATCCCCAGCCTGTGCCTTCCTCATCTCTTCTGGAGTGGTATCTAACATAATATCCTCCTCCTTTCTTGAGGTCGACCTGACCTGAAGGGTGGCCATATACACAGGTTTCCTTCTGCAACGGTCAGTGTCATGATTGTTCATCTTACAATTCTTACACCACCTTTTTCCTTGGTTGAAAGATTTTCTTTCATCATATTTCCTTTCATCGAATTGTGGGGTTTTATTTTTATTTTCATACCGTGGCCTATCAAACTGGTGCTTACCTTTGTTTTGATCCCTAGGATCAAATTTATTAAAGTTCTGTGGTGCCCTAAAGTTATCCACTTGTTTCTTTTTATTACCTGTTACCTCTGCTTGAGCTGCTTGATACCTTTCAGCAACATTTAGCAACTCACCCAGCCTCTCTGCACCTTGTTCCATGAGAAACTTTCTCAGGTCTGGAGCCATGGACTCTCTTAATTGCTCTATTAGGACCATTTCCTTAAGATCTTGGGTTTTCCCCAGAGAAGTCCATTTCTCCAAGTATGTCTCTATTCGTGCAGAGAACTGGTGATAGGTTTCACCTGACAGTAGTTTAGCATTCCTAAATTTTTTCCTATAAAATTCTGCATTCTTTTCATATCTTAACAAAAGAGCCTGCTTTAGCATGTCATAATTTTCCTGATCACTTCTGCTCATTTTTGCAAAAACTTCATAAGCTGCCCCACGAAGTCCCTGAGATAACTTTAAGCTCCACCTTTCTCTCTCTAACCCATATGTGGTAGCTAATAGTTCATACCTATTTAGATAGCTCTCTATATCATCGTCTTTCTCAACAAAATGATCTAAATGAAAATTCATAGCTGAGGTTGAGGCTCCCTGGCTAGCAGTGGCATCAGAGGCAAAGGGACTGGCACCATTTTCAGGAGCATGGCCTTGAAACTCAAACTCCCTTAGTCGTAACTCGTGTTCCCTTTGTAATCTCTTCTCCTCCTTTTCTGCTTCCCTTTCTGCAGCTAATCTCTTTTCTTCTCTTTCTGCAGCTAATTTCTTCTCTTCCCTTTCTGCAGCCAATCTTTTGTCTTCTCTTTCTGCCTCCAATTTCTTAGCCTCAGCCTCAATCTGCAACCTCTTAGTCTCAGCCTCTAATTTTCTTTCGGCCTCTTTTTCTAATCTTCTTTCTTCCCGTTCAATATATTTGTCACATTCAGCAGTGACATAAGAAATCATAATTTGCCCGTCCATTCCTAACTCTTTCGCAGTCTGTACAGCAGCAGATCGAAATTTTGCCAGGTCGGCCATTGTCTAACAGATAAATGTCTAAACAATTTATCTATGACTAATTAACTCAAGACAACACAGGCACTGTGAGCTCAACCTTATTTATTTTCACCCAAGGATACCTTTTAATTCTTATTATTCCCTGAAGTGAATTACCCCCAATATTTGTAATAGGGAAAGATTCAAAATCCCGAGGGCGAGACCCCAATATATGTGGTAAAGTGGGATGTTATAAATATTTATAGGGGACTTAGTGTACTGACTGAGATCAGCTGTGAAGGTATCTATATCTAATAAGAGTAGTGTATTATAGATAACCTTACTTACTGCCACATATGTATACCTCAGTCAGAATTATTCTGGAATAGTGTGATGACTACGTTATATGTCTAGGGTATGTGTATGATGAAGTGTAAGTCATAACAACAACAGACAGATAAACAATTTAATTTATTCCACCACACTTGACAACACTGTGACACTCACATACATAAAACACTCTAAGAGGATATCTTAAAGGAGTCACTGATAACTTTTCAAATAACAATATGTATTCAGTGCTGTCATGAATGTATATGTGTCCTGATTCAAATACAAAGGGAACCAGGAATCACAATCAATTTTAATTACAAGTTATATGTACAGAATTTATTAATATGATTCTTGTAGTGACATATATTATTAATGGTATCCTATGTGTGTCAGTTGTGTAGTGGTAATATGAGGTAATACTGGTTTTGTTTTGTTCAAGCTCTGTTGGTATTTGTCATCATGACTTCAATAGTTTGTTTCTATTGGAACTAGTATTGGAGATGTTCTCAGTTCCTGGTATTAAAACAATTAAATTCCCCTCTTAATTTTAGTTTACAATGTCATTTTAAGATGGGGGTACATAATGTTGAGCTCCATGGCCACACTCTCTTATCTTGCGTGATGACTGCAGTAAAAGACTCCTCTGCTCGATTACTTTAATGAGTTCTGGAGCCACCCCACTGGTTGCTATATGGACCAAGGAGTATGCTGTCCACCTCTGGCTTCAGCAAAGCTCTGACCAGGTGCTGCTCAATAACTTTAAGACCACGGTCTCTGAAACAAGAAGGTTGTACCTTCTACGTCAGAACTAATTTATACTCTATTTCTACACTGAGCAGAATACATCACAAACATTGAGTTCAGAGCGTTAGGCCAACTGTCAGCTTCATCTGAAATACTTTATACCAGTATTTCCCTCCCTAATGGTTACTACGCCTCTGCAATTCCAGCATTATTTCTTTCTAGTTAATAATCTAGGTGTCAGTGTACTGTTTGGCCATTCCATGCAGTTTTACTTTCCTCCGACACCTTCTGTTCAGGCTGGAGCACTATAGGCTTTACATCATGTTCGCTACTGAACTACACATATATATAGACATAAATTATCAATTTACATTCAATTTTCATTAAAAGATATTGAATATTTCAAGCTTACCACAATTCATGGAAATAATAAACAGTTTCGTTGACTGGCAATGAATATAGCACAACTCCGATCTGCCGATGTCCCAGGCTTTATTTTATAAAAAATATACACTGGTGCTCAACGCACTGCTTCTTAGTAGGTTTATTACAAGATGTGGCAATGAACAGACGCCCTGAATTGAGTATATTCGCAGCTCTACCCAATCAAACCATGTCTACACATCTTTTAAAAAAAAAATACTCCTTTTCACGTTTCCCCTGACAACACAAGATAGTATTTATAGTCCGACCAATCGTGTTTAGTCTTTCATTTGTTGCGCTCCAATCAAATAGGAGTTAACATGGTAGGCTATTTCCGTAACGTAATGTTTCTTCAAACACGTTATAAAAAAATTTTATGAGCAGAAATGATTTCATGCTGTCAGGCACCCCCACTATTTTATTTTTGCCATAACTTGGTAATTCCTAGACTATTTGCGTAACGTTTTACATATTCTTTGTCAGCAAACCCTAAGGAACCCAAATATACGAATTTAATGGAGCCAATATGCATTTTCTTCTAGGATAGTCGTGCTGTTACTACCTTCTCACTTCAAACTTGAGGGTGTCTGGGTACTGTCATGTTTTCAAACGTAAACCGGTATAATGTCATAATTCCCAATAAGCGTTTTTCAGGATTTTAAAACCTAACTCTGGTATGGGTAGTGAATTTTATCACTGTCGATTTGAAATAAAGTTAGTGCATGTGGCCTTACACGCGTGATGGCAGCAATTGTGTATCGCGCGACGCGTGTTTAGTGTTGCAGGTGTCCCTGCTTTCTGCCTCTCCCTTCTCTCTATCCTTTAGTCCATCTGTCTTTTAGTTACGCCGTGTATAAAATGGAATGAATGAAATATTAAATTTAGGTCATTGATCAGCTTGCGTATCTCAAGGTTTTTCCAAGAAATACAGTACACGTTTCATTGAAGAAAGCGTGCAGCGACACAGTAGGCTTTTACTATCAACGTGAAAGCGTTACAATTTGCCGACGAAGTAGAAAACAAGGGGGATTTCGAGTACAGTCATTGTGACAGCACTGTTCTTTACCATTCTTCTTTCCTTTTATTAAATTTATTTGTTAGGCTTTGCATTTACGTTTTAATTTATATATGGGGATTAGAATAATTCACGACAGTTGGTCAGCTCGTTCAAATAATATATATATTCATGGTTATAGATTTCCCACGTCTGTGTGTTTAACTGTCGTCACGTGTATGTGCGTGCCCGTGAGTAGATAGAGATTTATGTAATATATATCTGTGGTTTAGACTGTCTGACAAATTAAAAGCGGTCGTAGAAGATATGTGAGAGAGAGAAGATTATCTCGATTCTCAAAGACAGTCTCTATATCACATTCTATCATCTCACGTGTGGAAATTCTATTGCTTTTCACCAGCTCACACTGTGACTATCACTCATTCCAACCTATTCAGAAGGGACCAAACCCAAGTCTTAATTCTCCTATCTAAAATCTACGACACCGCCCCGTCTACACCCCGCTTCGATGACACAGTCTGCAACGCATATATTCACACTGCGGAAAAGCCAGCCAAGGCATAACCACGCAGACAATTTTATTTCCTCTTAGTGGTAGCATTTCTGATGTAACTAAAACAAGTAGTTATTTGAAAAATACATGCTCGCAAGATGAAGGAGAGGAAAGATGGCGGACTTGTGTAAAATTTTAGTTGACGATAGACGATGACAAAAATTGGAAATTTTAAACCATTATGAAGTTCCCAATAAGAATTATATGGTAGTATGACGTAGAGTTAGCTGAGTAAGAATGTACTTTAAATAATATGATATTCCCAGTATTAGAGAAGTTATTGAAGAAATACTAATATCTAAGAACACACGACCAGACACACTGGCGTTCCTGCTCATGTTTTTTTGGTAACGTTAGGGGGACGCGAGCTGGGAAAAGAGGCAGGGAGGTACATTCAAATTAGCTTGGGGTGAACAGAGTATGAATGGGAAAGGGGAACGGTAGGAGAAATGTAATCCTTTTTTTTTTTTTTTTTTTTTTTTTTTTTTTCGTTCGCCCGCTAATACTCGAGGCGAAATCTCAGGTTATTATTATTTCTAACCTGACATTGATTTTACGTGAGTATCCCTTTATTTCTTGTACAGAGACAGGTGTCCCTCGCCATTCAGGCAAATACTCGCCGATTTCGGAGGTACCCATTGCAGCTGGGTCGGCTCAGGAGCCGCCAGTCCCTGGTCGACGACACTCCTTCAAATGTCCTCGCCAGGTCTCGAGTTAATCCAGTCCAAATCCCGGTCGACGAAAAATCCTCAAATGCCGTCGCCCGGGTTTGATCCTGTATCACCCGGTCGCCAGAGCGGTGTTGTAACCACTACGCTAGCGCGGCTCCCTAAAAATGTAATCCTAACGTGATATCTTTTGTATTGGGCATGACTAGAGCAGACGGGCCAATCGACCACCAGTTATTCAAAATTATTTTGGGTTTTTCATTCAAACTGCATTTGAATTCAAGTAGAACGTTACGATTGGCTAGTGCTGGTAGATATTAGCAAAGGCTTTGACTATTCATTGCCAGTTGAACTAATATTTGTATACAGATACGCTGAAAAACAGCTGTGTTAATTTTAAACTTAAATAAAGAATAAATTCACAGTCTGTGCAGTTCGGAGGAAGCTGAGGCCATTTCTTCACAAAATCAGCGTCATTTGTTTATATATTTCTTGATTGTGGTAAGGATATTTTACGAAATTTAATATGTTTGGTCCAACTACAAAGTTAGATACTGCTATTGGGGAAAAAGTGAAAGACATGTCGGAAGCAGACATTGTTGAGTCCACACATTAAACGGTATCTAACTGATGTATGTTGGTATGATTATGTTGACATATTATTGTATTAAAATAGTTTAGCAAGCCTCTGTGTTCCATGAACACTGTTTAACATGCCTGAAGCAAATATAAGTGAAAAGAAAAGAAGAGAAGATCATATCACAGGAAATGTGGTTACTCCACATTATTGTATGGAGGAAAAGTATGTGAACGTACAGTGGCGTATCTACTATAAGGACTTGAGGTGTGGTCACAACCAGGTGGGAGTCCTGCACAATTCGGGGCGAGTGCATTTGTAAGGCACGCAAGGCTGACTCCATACCCACGTAGGAAATTAAGTGTTAGAATAAATGATCAGAGATAAAAGGCCAGGGTGTCCTTTTGTTGCAGAGGGTCTATGTTCCTGTTGCCGGCTGGTGACAGGTAACCTGTTGAGTGCTTATAAACGCCAACCAGTCTCCAACCAGACTTATATGCTGTCGAATATCCAGTAGGAACTTTGGCGAGTGTTGAACTTGAAATTTCTGCAACTACCCATTGAATTATCTTACAACAAGGACTCCCAGGTGAAGAGTAAAACATCTGGGGCATCTCTGACATTTTCTTGTGTTTCAAAATATTACACAGGAATTTTATGGGGGTAGGATGAACTACAGCCCTCATATACAGTGACTCTCCCGGTAGATAACTAAAGTGAACTCTGTACTATTTCATCCAGGAAGGACATTTATAAATTAGATAACTAAAGTGAACTAATTTAATATTTCATACAGGAAGGACATTTATAACTACATAATAACTTTTAGTTATTGGGCAGATTGTCCCAACATTTTTAATTGTTCTTTTCTGTAAACTATCTTGTCCTTATTTTCAAAGACCTGTCCACAAGCTATGAATGGACAGGCAAAATAAATTGTAAATAATTGTTCAAAGAAAAACTTAACTGCTAGTTATTAACTTCTTTAATAGAAACTTAAAGTGTTTGATTGTTGTGTACCATCATTCATTTCTCCCCTAGACACTATGTACACCATACACCATACACTAGAGCCAGAAGATTGACCGTGTGAGACCTAGGGAGGTAGCGTTAGGTTCTCTGCATATAATTCATCATCATCATCTATAGAGTCAGAGACCTACATGTGCTTGACCTCACACGGTTATAGCAGACACCTTTTCATTCTTTTAGGATACCATCATAACCTCCCCAGCAAAATCAACTTTGCTACAACTGTGTATTCAATTGAAGATTGAGAGATATTATATTCATATTGATTCAAAGCCTTGGATATTATTGCTTTAAAATGTACTGTGTATTCAATTGAAGATTGAGAGATATTATATTCATATTGATTCAAAGCCTTGGATATTATGGCTTTAAAATGTACTGTGTATTCAATTGAAGATTGAGAGATATTATATTCATATTGATTCAAAGCCTTGGATATTATGGCTTACTAATGTACTGTGTATTCAATTGAAGATTGAGAGAGATTATATTCATATTGATTCCAAGCCTTGGATATTATGGCTTGTTAATGTACTGTTGATTCTGTATGCGTATATTATGAACTGTCGATGCTCCATGACTTGATGTGTACTGTATTACTGGTATGTCTTCGTGACTGTGTAGTGAATAAACAGTGTATAACGTTATCAGGAGTTTCAACGTTCCTGACTCCTATGTTTGTTGTGGTGTGTGGCTCCAGTCTGTTCAGGAATGCCAGACCCCTTTAACATTCTCGTATGTTGTTATCTACATAGTCACACACCTGTCGGCCATCCGTAAGCCCAACCTCACTGACTCTGTCCTTGTCAGTCTTTGATGCACCACACCACCCACTAGAAACATTCCACAACCATCAACATCAACTGAACATAATATGTACCACAAAAATTTAATCCTCAACATAGTGGTTTAACACTCCTCCACCCCCATCTTCTGTTGCATTAGTTGCTGGTCCATCTGTGTATGCATGGATCCAGGTGTTGCTTGGGTAATGTTTCTCTATATATTTTGTGGTTAGGACTCTCCTTTCTGTCTCATTTTGGCTGTTCTTTCTCTCAATACCAGGAACGTTTTCTATCATTTCAGGGAAGCACTGTTGTTTCCAAATTGGTAGCTTGTGTGCAGTACATATTGGCGTAGCTGTTTATATTGCGTTTATGGGGTCTGCTCTCATCTTTGTTTTGACTGTCTCTACAAAGTTGCTTCGCTTCAGTCTTCCCCTTCCAAGTCCATTTATTCTCTGGTGCATTGGGTGGTCTATCAGCCTCATGAATTTCTCAGCTTGTTGCGGGGCTCTGCGATCTTTTCTATCCTCCATAGGCTGGAGGTGAGTAATCTTTTCCAACTCTTTTATGGGTATTGACTTCATGCCCCCTGTTATGAATCTCATTGCTTGGTTTTGGGTTCTGTTTATTTTGTCAAAGTTCGACTTAGCTGCCGTTGACCATGCTGCAATGCCATATTCTAAGATTGGTCTCACTCGCCCAGTATATAGCTTCTTTAGTACGCTTTCGTCTACTCCCCAACCCGTGCCAGCAAGTTGTTTCATGATTGCCATTCTCTGCCTTGCTCTTGTCCTGTTTTTCTCAATCTGGGTTTTCCAAGTCAAGCGGCGATCAAAGGTAATGCCTAGGTAGTTTGGGTTGTCATCCAGATGTAGATTTTTCCCATTTAGCACCAATTTGGAGATCTGTGGTTTGTTTGAGAGAGAAAACACTGTGAATTATGTTTTCCCGTCATTTATCTTTACTAGCCATGCCTTGGCCCACTCCTCCAATGATGTTAGGGCTTGCTGCATCCGTATGCTTGCCGTAGTGATATATTCCTCTGAGATCCACAGGGCTAAGTCGTCTGCAAAGGAGGCATTGTGGGTTCTTCTTGGAATATTCTCTGATATGTCATTTATATATGTGAGGAACAACGTGGGTGACAGGACTCCCCCTTGGGGAACACCCTGCTCCAATACCATCTTCCTACTGGTCTGTCCTTGTAGTTGGACTCTGGCCGTTCTATTTTCAAGATAGTTGCTGATCCATTTGAACACTCTCCCACACACTTCACTTCTTTGCAGCTTGACTTTCAGTCCATCTTTCCACACTTTGTCAAATGCTTTTTCTAAGTCCACCCAAACCACCAGTGTGTGCTTTTTTTCTTGGAAAGCGTCGTCAATTTTCTGAGTTTTATAAGTGATCTGGTCTTCAGTGGATCTGTGTTTTCTGAATCCTGCTTGCTGTGGGGCTAAGAGATGTTTTCCCTCTAGATGCCACATTAGTCGAGTATTAATTATGCGCTCCATCAATTTTCCAACACAACTAAGTAGACTTATAGGTCTGTAGCCATTTTGTTCTGTCTGAACTTTGTCTTTCTTAGGTATTGGAATCAGTATGGCGTCTTTCCATGCCTGTGGTACTATTCCTCTTTTCCAGCTGCAGTTTAGGATGGTCAGAAGCTTCTTTTTTTGCCTTTGTTCCTAAGCCTGTTAGCATTTCATTGGTTATCAAATCTTTCCCAGGTGACTTCTTTTTCTTTAGCGCCCTCATTGCCTCTTCCATTTCTTGCATTGTTAACTTTGCCATCATGTGTTCTTCTGGTGCAAGCATTTTGTTGTCATGACTCCTTTGTTCATCAGTGATAGCCTTTCTTCTGTCTATAGGGACATAAATGTGGTTTGCACCAGCATAGTGTTCCATGAGTGCATTTGCAGCTTTTTTTCCCGAGAGCATATTTTCACCTTGTTTGATTGTGATGTGGTTTTTGTAAGATTCTTCGTTGTTCAAAGCTCTAACTAGTTTCCACAGTTTGTTCCCTTCTTTATCTAGGTTGAGATTTTCTGTTGTTTGCTTCCAGCAGTCTCTTGTTGTTTAGTTTAATGTTCTTCTGTACTTTGCTGTGGTTGCTTTGAGCAATATGTTTGCCTCAGTTGTTTGTTCTGTTTCTGCCGTGTCTCTGGCTTCTGTTACCTGATCTTCAAGTTTTTGCAGTTCTTCATTCCAGTATGGGTTATAGTTCTTTCTTGCCCCTCTCGGAATAGTCTCAATAGCTGCTTGAAGTATTGCTTTATTTAAGCTTTCAACTATAGTTTTTCATGCTGTTGTTTCGTGTGTTGATGGTCTCGCAAAGGCTGTCAGTCAGCACTGCAAAACTGTTCCAGTCAGCTCTTTTGTAATTCCATCGGGGCAATGGTTTCACTTCATGGGGAACATACTCCATATTAACCAATCGAAAAAAGGTGATTCGTCTTACGAGGACAAAAGACAAAGAAAGTAGTCTACGTTACGGCCACAACGCCTTCGTCAGGAAAAGAAAGAAAGTGAAGGCTAGATAGGAGACATAAGAACTTAAAGAAATATAAAAATAAAACCTAGGTACTTCCCTGAAGGCAAAGCATGGTTGAAAAAGGTTTTTTAACTATCATATCTATAATATCATTCCACAATTTTATCAATAATACATTCAAAAGGAGGGTCAGCTACGCGTGCCAACCAATTGCACCAAACCCTATTTTTGTTTGACCATTTTTCTTCCAGTGTTTTCATACTGTTCCCATATGGCTGCAACGCCACTGACCCCTTAAGCATTGATTTTCTTCCATAGAATCAGATGGGGTATACAATGTTCTTCTTGTGACCTGTTAAATATTTTGTGCAAACATCTTAGGTATGTTTTCATGTGTCATTAGAACACTGTGGCACTGCAGAAGATTGCTAGTGGCCTCTGGACTTACAGTCGTACGATTTTTATGGCAATATGCAAACACAATTTAAGACATTGTCGTAAAGAGGTTGAAGAGTAAGACAAAGTAAAGATGAACACAGTGAGGTCAAGCTATGTAAGTTCCCAGAGTCTAACTGTTGAGGTTGAATTCTTCTCAGGGTTCCTATCCGCCACCTCTAAGATCTCACTATGTGTACACTAGGCTCTGTGATGTTGTCTGTCTGAGTGTCTAGGGGAAAGTATGTAAGACTATGAACAGAGACAAACAGAACTGAAAAACTCAATAATATTAAAAGAAGCAAGACTGTTTGTTAAAGTTGGGTTATGTATATAGGGGATATTTTCATATATACAGTAATCTATTATTCCTGTCCCCGTTTATCTTTTGGGCAGGAATTTCAACCCAAACAACAAATTATTGGTTACAGTCTGTACATAAATAGTTTTTGGATCTCTGTCCATAAAATTTCACTAACTATAAAAAGTCACTGGGAACAAATACTCTCACAAGTCTGGTTTGAAACTTATTTAAAACTCTATAATTATATCTGAAAGTTTGTAGTTTTAATCATTCTCAGTATGGAAAGTCATAAGTTGTGGCTGTTCTTTTATTTTAGAATATTTGAATGAACTGTCAAGTGCCGGGAATATAGGCACTTATCTTCAGTATAGGTCTGACGTTATTGTAGGCTCCAGAAGAGTTGATTCACCACATCTTTCTTGACATGAAGACGTAAAGAATGTAGCTGCATTCAATCTGACGAGCATCCATTCAGAAACGCAGTCTTCTACAGATCTCTTGGAAATATTTATATATCGGGTGATATCGTTCCTGAAACAAGAGCGAAATAGCCTTCCCTGTAGCACTGGTCTAAACTAGATTCATGCCACAACAACACACATTATGGTTAACTGAGTCATACAAGTGGGCTGAACATTAGGCCCCAAACGTTACCTTCATTATATACACAGTCAGGTCTGTGTTTTCATTCTTTTCTTTTCAATAAGTTTCAAAACCACTATCTCTCAAGTAGTGATTTCTTTCCATAACTCAACATGTGAGGATGCACAAGTCCCGTGACCTGTTTATTTCTTTCTTTCAAACAGTCTATGCATGATTTTGCATACTATTTAAACATGTAAGGCTCTGCAAAAGCCACCCTCCTTTTTGGTCTACTGCTTTAGCATTCGCAAAAGTTGGAAAGCCACTAGCCAATATATTTTTTCTTTTTATTTATTGTTCATATAATACTGCATTTGGCATCTACGTAGGTCAGCATGACATAACCTACTTCCTATCATGACTGCTTCTACAATGGCGTCGTACTGGCTTCCTTTAGCAAATGTCGCACTCACTTCTGGCACACACACTTGGTGGCCATATATTTAATACTAACAATGTATAATACAAATGTAACGCCAAGTTAGTATAGACGGCTTTTTGAAAATTGTGAGAACCCAAGACACAGTGAGAGCAGACACAAACCTTCAGTGACCGAATGCCTTTGCTGACGAGAGAGAGGAATCTTCTGTGCCCATTGATTGCTAGTCACTTGTGTATTATTATGTGATATTCCTTTGCTTGGGGTTAGCCTCAACAACATTTGGAAGTCTTCCCAGTACAGCATAAACACCAAATTAAGATTAAATGAGAGCTGTGTACTTTCGGCGGCTAAGGATCAAAAAAGAAGAAGAAAAAATGTACTTTCTATGCTTCTCTATGGTGCAGAATGCTGGAGAGTAAAAAAGAAGGAAATGTCAAAACTGCCCTCTTCACAATGTGCCTAAGGAAAATTCACCTAATCTTTTGGCCGAATACCATCACCAACCAAGAAATACTTATTCGGAGTAACCAAGAGTACATGCACACCATCATAGCTGGTAGACACTGGAGTTGGGTTGGCCACGTCCGCAGAAGGGACCCTGATGCCATTAAAAGAACAGCTATGCTATGGACCCCCGAAAGAAAGCGAAAGAGAGGCCGAAAAAAAAACAACTTGGCGGAGAACTATATAGGCTGAGATGCAAAGAATGAACAAAGTGGAAGCAATTTGTTGCTGCCCTACAAGAAACAACCAGGCGTGATGGCCACTGACTGCTTTGACAGTCGGCGGCTAAGAATCAAAGAAGAAGAAGAAGAATGGTTGTAAGTCCGCTGATAATTTACCAAGGGAAAGGTTTTTCCAAGAAAGCACATCTGAAAATAAGTACAGCTTTTCATATTCCACTTTTTTGTTTCAAAACTTGTTCAGCTTTCACTGTCTAAGTCATTCACCAATTTCTTCATCATATCTATCTGATCCACTAATAGAACTTCTGACTTCTCTAAGGAAGTAATGGCACCAGGCAGAAATCCAAAATTTGACCATGTAAAGAAATTTACCGGCAACATTTGTTGCAGGAGTTTAGGGAAAATTATTAAACAGCATGGGGAAAACAGTGAAGTAAAGAAATGTGTGAAAAAGAAAAACGGAACAATAAGTAAGTACACGTTAACACTCACAAAAATGCCTATTTTTATTGCAAATACCAAAACGTGCAACATAATGACCCAATAAACAACAACAAAAAATGCTTTAAATGACTAAGAAATCTCAAAAAATGCCCTAACATACCAGAAATGGCAAAAAATGCAAAATAATGGTTAACAAAATCTCTTAAATCAGCTTAGTTTTTTATATATTTATAAAACACTTATATTCAACTGAGCACCTGTGGGTTTGCCCGGAGTGCAATGATGTCGCTTCTGTTCAACAATAACAATAACACCCTTCATCTGAGACCGAAAGAAATAGCTGCCATTATTATTAGCAAGCATCTATACTGTTCAAAAAAAAGAAACGCATAGCTGCTGAAGGCACCCACATAGCCATAATTTTGACATTCAATAACTTTTTTAATTTAATGAGTTAATTGTTCAAATTGCACACAAGATTACCTTAGGGTTCAAACAATCAATTGACAGTTGTTTTGCATCTTGGTCACGAGAGTTTTTTGGCTTACGGGCTTTCCTGTTAGAATGGTGTGTGGCCTCCTCTTGCATCGATCAGCGACTGGCATCTCCTGGGCATGGATGCGATCAGACGTCTGATGTGGGCCTGTGGGATGGCTGCCCACTCTTCCTGGAGTGCCTGGAATAGATCACGATGATTGGCTGGAGCAACGTCTCGGCGACAATCACGTCTATGCAGCTCATCCCACAGGTGCTCAATCGGACTCATGTCTGGAGACAGGGATGGCCAGGGAATGGTGAGAATGTTGTTGGCAGTCAGGAACTGCGTGGTCAACCACGCACAATGGGGTCTGGCGTTGTCCTGTTGAAACACAGACCTTTGGGCAAACAAAAGTGGAAGGACATAAGGTCAAAGAATTTCATTGACGTATCGTTGTGTATTCAAGCCTCCTTCAATGTGCACCAATTGACTCCTTCCGTTGTAATATAAACCACTACTACTATATTTGAAAATTTGTCAAGGGCAAGGTCAAACTTACCGCTAAAAATTGGACAAAATAATTTGAATTTTCCACTATTACATTTAAAAATCTATTAATAAATTCCATGTTTGACCTTGGTCTCAAGGCCATCGTCAAATCAAACCGCTAACATTTAAAATAAAGAATTTGAATTTTCTAACGCCAAGCGTAAAAATACCACCCCCTCCCTTCCCCCAAACACACACGCACACGCTCGACCCTTCCCAATATTTATGACGAAAGCCGTAAAGCTTGGCAACGAACCAACTTGTTACCTCGTTTTATAGGGGAGAGAGAAGGTGGATTACAATGGAAATCAAGCCTAACTTGTGCGTTTGAAAAGAAACTTAGATAATTTATTTCTTTATAAATAACAGGGATGTCTTGAAGGGTAGCGCTAATATTGGTTAATATATATCATAAAATTTTCCCTTATAATAAATTATCTGGCCTTAGAAAATTATTTTATTAATATTTTAGTTCAGTGAACAGAGCACTATAAATTAGAAAAAAATTACCAAGATGAAAACGGGGATAAATGGGTAAAGGAAACCTATATAGGAAGATAGAGGACAGTTGTCCTTTTAATAATCACTTTTAATATTAAAAATTGACCCATTAATAACAAAGATATTGTATAAATAAAAATTGAGACAGACGAACAAACACACATATCAACTGCTCAATTTGGTTGCGTGAGAAAAGTTAGAAATTTCTTGACACGCGTTCTGATTGGTTAAGGCGTAGTGTAGCTTGGGGCAATAAAATTAACATTTCGCTGGCAACAACCGCCATTTGAAATTAAAACTATCTAAAGCTGACATCAGCGGGAGAGCCTGTGTGACCAAAGCTTTCACCGTCTGGACACTTAAAGCAGTGGTAGAACCCATTAACTGCCAAAGTCAAGCTTATGATATGTGATATTCTTGTTTGAGGGTAAGGCACAATAAGTATTTGTATTGATTTAATTAACATGCAGGCCACAATTTGTGTTACGATAGCCAAAATAGGAATGCAGTCTTTCGGAGTGAAAGAAAGGCATAAAATATTTGCTAGTGGCTTACAAATTTTGCGCATGCCAATGCAGTAACCCAGAAGGGATATTGGCTTTTGCAGTGCCATAAATGTTTAAATATTATGTAAAATCATGTAGAGAATGTTAGAAAGAATTTATCCACAGGTTTCAGTGCTAGGTTAAGCACACCCTATCTATTGTATGAACGACAAGCCCTGTATAGGATGTTGTAAAGAGATATTAAGGGATCACAAGCTATGTATTGTACACCCCTATCTATTGTATGGAAGAGACTTCTTGGAGGAGGAAACAAGAGCTATGTACTATCACTGAAGAAGAATGTTTACACAGCAGTGGTGTTAAACAATGGAAGATACAGATTGGTGCAATGATCAGCACACATAGCTGATCAGGGTGAGTTGTCACCGTGTTTGTGTGTGGAATTAAATATTAGATGAGATCTATATGGGGAGGGCATTTTCCTCTCATTACAGGTCATATACCAGCATACCTATTGGTGGCAGGAAACCGGGTGAGGGAAGAAAGTTTGGGAGGAACGCTCAGCCGTGTTGCCGCAGCTACCCCATTTCTTCAGCTATAAAGCCGGTTGAATGCATAAGAGAACCCAAGGGCCAACAGCTGTCACCAGTTTTATAAGTTAAGTCCGTTAGACCGGCACTGAGAGTGTAACATCAATTATTCCACCACAACCATAAGAATAATAATAAATAATAAACTCACCTTGAGATGATGACGAAGACAATCTGTCCAACATATTAACAGTGATACGTACAAGCAGATAGACAGATCAGTGGGTGGAATTCTTACAGTGATCTTTATTCATAGAAACAAGATACTTGGACAGAGTTCCAGTTATTTATTTTAAATAGTGTATATAAACAAATTTATTGAGTTTGACAATCCCTGTCCCAGAAAAATTGAGGTACAGGGAAATTAAATTGTAATATAATTACCTAAACTTTAACAAAAGTCTTACTCACTTTAATATTATTGAGTTACAGTTCTGTTTACATTTTATTTCGTCCTTATATTAAATACATTACCCTAGACACACTCAGCCACACAACATCACAGAGCCTATTTTACACAGATTGAGATCTGAGAGGTGGCGGATAGGGACTCTGAGAATCATCATCATCAACAATTAGACTCAGGGAACTTACACAGCTTGACCTCACTCTGTTTACCCTTAATTAATAACACCAGTAACCTCATTTACCACATATTGGGGTCCTGTCCGGGATTAAGTTAACACCAGACCCTGGGGCTCTATAAATAAATAAATAAGAAAAGTAATAATTGGTGGAATTTGATGAACTGTCAGTGCCTTTATTAATTAGTTAGATAGTTTGTTAATTTAAAATATATTATTGATAAATTTGTATTGAAAGAAAGGATGGCAGACTTAGCTAAATTCAGATCTTCCACTGTACAGACGGCGAAAGAACTTGGCATGGAGGGAAACCTTCTGATTCAGTATGTGACTTCAGAATGTGATAAGTTTATTGAAAGGGAAGATAGGAGGTTAGCAGAAGAGAAGAGATTACAGTTAGAAGCTGATAGGGAGGCTAGGAAATTAGAGGCTGATAGATAGGCTGAAATGAAGAGATTACAGTTAGAAGCTGATAGGGAGGCTAGGAAATTAGAGGCTGATAGAGAGGCTGAAATCAAGAGATTACAATTAGAGGCTGATAGGGAGGCTCAGAAATTGGAGGCTGGAAAAGAAGAAAAGAGATTGCAAAGGGAGGCAGAAGAAAGGAGATTGCAAAGGGAGGCAGAAGAAAAGAGATTGCAATTGGACGCTGACAAAGAGGAAAGGAGATTGCAAAGAGAACATGAGCTCAGACTCAAGGAACTGGAACTGCAAGGACATGTTCCAGAAAATGGAAGCAGCCCATCTACCTCTGATACTACTGCAAGTCAGGGGGCCTCTTATTCAGCCATGAACTTTCACTTAGATCCTTTTGTAGAGAAAGAGGATGACATTGAGTCATTCCTAAATAGATACGAAAGACTAGCTACTAATTATGGGTTAGAAAGGGAGAAGTGGAGTTTAAAATTATCACAAGGACTTAGGGGTACATCTTATGAAGTCTTCTCCAAATTGAGCAGAGAAGAGCAAGAAGATTATGATATTCTAAAACAAGCTCTCTTAGTCAGATATGAGAAGAACAGTGAATTCTATAGGAAGAAATTTAGAAATGCTAAGCTATTGTCTGGGGAGACATACCACCAATTATCTGCCCGACTAGAAACTTATTTGGAGAAATGGACTGCTCTGGGGAAAACCCAAGATTTGAAGGAAATGATTATGATGGAGCAGTTAAGAGAGTCCATGGCTCCAGACTTGAGAAAATTTCTCATGGAACAAGGTGCAGAGAGATTGGGGGAGATTCTCAATGTTGCTGAGAGATATCAGGCAGCCCAGTCAGAAGTAGCTGGCATTAAAAAGAAACCAGTAGATAATAAAACCCCACATACTCAGACTAAGCTTGACAATAGAGAACAAGGCCCTAGGTTTAAACCAAATTATGATAGGCAGAGATATGATTCTAGAGATAGAAACCCTCAAGCAAATGACCCTACAGGCCAGAAGGAAGATGGTGTAAATTTTGTAAGTCAAATACCCATAATACAAGAGACTGTAGGAAGAACCCTCCACATCACGCTGCATGCCTAAAAACAGGGAACAAAGGAAAGAATGAACTGCCTACAACACAGCAGGACCCTCATCATCCCCCTGTATGTGAAGACGTAGTATGCAATGGGGCCACCATTAGGTGCCTTTATGATACAGGATTGGATTTTGACTCAGTCGTGAGTTCTCACCTTGTGCACCCAGATCAATATACCACGGAAACAGTGGAGATCCAAGGGGCGACGAAGGAAGTAGCAACCATGACACTTCCCATTGCAAAGATAAATGTAAAAACTCGCTATGTGGAAGGAGTGATTAGAGCAGCAGTGATAAACGAACCAATCTACCCTCTGATACTGGGGTGTAGATATGTGTTTTTGGGAAGTCCCAAAAGACCAGTGATCATGGCAGCAGTACAGACCAGGTCACAGTCAAGGAAGGAGGAAGAAAACCCAATAAATACTCATCCAGAGGAGATGAGGAAGGCACAGGCTGAGGATAGGTCACTAAAGCCGTGTTTCAGGAAACTCCCAAAAAGCCATACCCCTCCAAACAAAGGAGATTTTTATATGAAGAACAAATTAATGTATAGGAAGGCTGGAACTGGTTCAAATGGTCATGGACAGCTGGTACTTCCAACTTCATATAGGGAAATGGCGATGAAAAGATCACATGTTGTATCAGACGGTAGACATGGGAAAATTTTTACTACCAGTCAAAGAGCTTCTGTGAGATTCTATTGGCCAGGCGTAGCTGCAGACATTGTTAAATTTGTGGAGGCCTGTGACCAATGCAACAAGGGAAAGCCCACACGTTGGGAAAATCATCAGGACCTACAAAAACACTACGGTGAAAACAGGCCTGAAAATAACAGGAAAAATAAACATGATAAGGTAGACACGGTGGATAGGAAAACCCCTTTTCACACACAGTCTTCACATAAACCAGTTAGAATGGCCACTATGCGTATTGTACAAAAAGTGACCTCAACCCAGTCCCACCCGACAATCCCTTGGTCGGAATTCCTGGAACTGGACGAAAATAGAAGAGAGGGAAGTCCCCTCAATTTGAAACTGAAACTGCGGGGAAACCCCAGTAGGAAAATTGGTAGCGGACGGTTGGTGTGTGATAGCAGATTAAAGGGAGAAAAGTCACCACCACATTACTTCCAATTACATGAATAATGGGTCGGCCAAATAAAAGGCCCATAAAAGGTCCATTGGAAGCCTTATTGAGGACATGGACTGATGAGAAGGCAGAAGAGACTGTAACCTCATCATATCAGTATGTGAACGAGCTGACCACTCGATTAAAAACTGGCTGGAAATTGGCAAATGATAACCTAAGACAAGCCAGGAAGAAACATGCTGCATATTATAATAAGAAAGCGAAGGATAGGGAGCTTGCCGTGGGAGAGAAGGTGCTTCTTCTGTTACCCGGCAGTAGCAACAAACTTCAGATAGGATGGCAAGGTCCATACACAGTTCTGGAAAGGGTATCTAGAACTAATTATAAGATAGACAAGAAGGGAAAGGAAATATTCTATCATGTGAACCTCCTTAAGAAATACCATGACAGGAAAACCTTGGAAGGGGCACACCTAATGACCTTGGCCATAGCTACTGAGATAAAAAACGAACCTCTCACCTCTTACGAATATCCCTTAAAACCATGCGAAACTCCTGCACAGGTAAAGATCAGTAATCATCTGACAAAAGGGCAGAGGGAGAAGATTCAAAAGGTTCTGGAAAATCATACAGACGTGTTAACGGACAGACCGGGGCACACTAACTTGTTGGAATATGATATGAAACTGCTAGACCCAACACCCATCTGTATGAGAGCCTATACTATCCCATTCGCAAAAGAGAAAGCTTTAAAAGAGGAGATAGATTATCTGTTACAAGAAGAGATCATTTCTCACAGTGAATCTCCGTATAGCTCCAGTGTGGTATTGTTGAGAAAACTTTCTGGGGAACATAGACTGTGCATAGATTACAGGAAACTGAATGCTGTCACAGAAAGTCAGGTGGATCCATTACCTGATTCTAACCAACTGTTTGCCAGACTGAATAAGGCAAAATATTTTTCCAAGGTAGATCTCAGCATGGGATATTACCAGATTCCAGTGAAGCCTGAGATTCGACCTTATCTGGCGTTTAGCACCTCGGAAGGCCATTATGAGTTCTTCTTCTTCTTCTTCGTTCGCCCTGAAAAGGACGGTGGTTGCGTTGTGTCTGTTTACAACGTAGCTGTGATATCTGCACCTTTCGGTCGACACATCCGACTTCGGCACGGCATTTTTTAGGACCGGGTTTGCCTTCCCATCGCGATCCGTGCTCGCTCAGCCAGCCTGCACTGCTGCAGACTGTTTCCAGGACCACCACGTGGAGGTGGAGCACGGTCTTGACCAGCTCTGGTTCGCTGGTCCTGACGCAGGCAGTCAAGCTATGAGTCGCTGACTGCGGTCTCTATTGCTGCGTCTTCTGGTCCCATATGAGTTCAACATGTTGCCGTTTGGTTTGAAAAATGCCCCGAGTGTGTTTTCCTGAATAATGCGAAAATTGTTGGATCCCCTGAAAAACCCATGTATTACAAGTTTCATGGATGATATTCTCATCGCTACAGAAAGCTTTGAAGAACACGTTAACTCTTTGAATATGCTATTTGATAGACTCAGAGAGGCAAACTTAACTGCTAGACCAACAAAATGTTGTATTGGATGCAAGGAATTGGAATTCTTGGGACATACTGTCCATCAGGGTAACATGACCCCTGACCCTAAGAACCTGGAGAAATTGCAGAGAGCACCCAGACCTCAGACTAAGATGGATGTGAGATCCTTCGTCTCACTTTGTGGGTTTTACCAAAAATATATTAACTCGGTGTGTGCTCCTCTGACGGATTTAACTCGCAAAGGGAAACCAGATAAAATAGAATGGTCGGCAGAATGTGAGCTGGCATATAATGAGGTAAAGGAGAAACTCACCAGTAAGCCTATATTGAAATTACCTGATTTGAGTCAGGAATTCGTGGTGAGAACGGATGCGAGTAATGTGGGATTGGGAGCCACATTATTGCAAAGGTCCTCTTCACCAGACGGAGAATTGAACCCAGTTGCGTACGCCAGCCGCAAATTAAACAGAGCAGAACAAAACTACTCAACTGTGGAAAAAGAATGTTTGGCTTTAGTCTGGGCGATAAAGAAATTCCAAATCTATCTGTATGGTAGATATTGTGTGGTCCAAAGCGATCATCAGCCACTGGTTTTTCTGGCCCAGGCAAAACATGGAAATGCACGTTTGTTAAGGTGGTCTCTGCTCATCCAACCTTACTCGTTTACCATTGAGTATATTCCTGGTTCCCAAAACGTTGTGGCAGATTTCTTGAGTAGGCACCCACCTGCAGAAACCCCGCATCCTCATAAAGCCTAGTTGAGTTAATTTGATCGGGATTGTAACACAGAAAATAAAGCTGCACTTGTGGTGCAAGCTTTTTAACAGAGGAGATGTGTAGTAAAGTAACTCCGTATAACACCACGCTGAAATTTCCTCGATTCAAAAATCAAGTAACGTAAATTCACAACCTATAAACCACTACTTCTATATCTGAAAAATTGCCAAGGGCAAGGTCAAACTTACCGCTAACAATTGGACAAAGTAATTTGAATTGTCCACTATTACAGTTAAAAATCTATAAATAAATTCCATGTTTGACCTTGGTCTCAAGGCCATCGTCAAATCAAACCGCTAACATTTAAAATAAAGAATTTGAATTTTCTAACGCCAAGCGTAAAAATACCACCACCCCCCCCCCTTTTCCCCCAAACACACACGCACGCGCTCGACCCTTCCCAATATTTATGACGAAAGCCGTAAAGCTTGGCAACGAACCAACTTGTTACCTCGTTTTATAGGGGAGAGAGAAGGTGGATTACAATGGAAATCAAGCCTAACTTGTGCGTTTGAAAAGAAACTTAGATAATTTATTTCTTTATAAATAACAGGGATGTCTTGAAGGGTAGCGCTAATATTGGTTAATATATATCATAAAATTTTCCCTTATAATAAATTATCTGGCCTTAGAAAATTATTTTATTAATATTTTAGTTCAGTGAACAGAGCACTATAAATTAGAAAAAAAAATTACCAAGATGAAAACGGGGATAAATGGGTAAAGGAAACCTATATAGGAAGATAGAGGACAGTTGTCCTTTTAATAATCACTTTTAATATTAAAAATTGACCCATTAATAACAAAGATATTGTATAAATAAAAATTGAGACAGACGAACAAACACACTTATCAACTGCTCAATTTGGTTGCGTGAGAAAAGTTAGAAATTTCTTGACACGCGTTCTGATTGGTTAAGGCGTAGTGTAGCTTGGGGCAATAAAATTAACATTTCGCTGGCAACAACCGCCATTTGAAATTAAAACTATCTAAAGCTGACATCAGCGGGAGAGCCTGTGTGACCAAAGCTTTCACCGTCTGGACACTTAAAGCAGTGGTAGAACCCATTAACTGCCAAAGTCAAGCTTATGATATGTGATATTCTTGTTTGAGGGTAAGGCACAATAAGTATTTGTATTGATTTAATTAACATGCAGGCCACAATTTGTGTTACGATAGCCAAAATAGGAATGCAGTCTTTCGGAGTGAAAGAAAGGCATAAAATATTTGCTAGTGGCTTACAAATTTTGCGCATGCCAATGCAGTAACCCAGAAGGGATATTGGCTTTTGCAGTGCCATAAATGTTTAAATATTATGTAAAATCATGTAGAGAATGTTAGAAAGAATTTATCCACAGGTTTCAGTGCTAGGTTAAGCACACCCTATCTATTGTATGAACGACAAGCCCTGTATAGGATGTTGTAAAGAGATATTAAGGGATCACAAGCTATGTATTGTACACCCCTATCTATTGTATGGAAGAGACTTCTTGGAGGAGGAAACAAGAGCTATGTACTATCACTGAAGAAGAATGTTTACACAGCAGTGGTGTTAAACAATGGAAGATACAGATTGGTGCAATGATCAGCACACATAGCTGATCAGGGTGAGTTGTCACCGTGTTTGTGTGTGGAATTAAATATTAGATGAGATCTATAGGGGAGGGCATTTTCCTCTCATTACAGGTCATATACCAGCATACCTATTGGTGGCAGGAAACCGGGTGAGGGAAGAAAGTTTGGGAGGAACGCTCAGCCTTGTTGCCGCAGCTACCCCATTTCTTCAGCTCTAAAGCCAGTTGAATGCATATGAGAACCCAAGGGCCAACAGTTGTCACCAGTTTAATAAGTTAAGTCCGTTAGACCGGCACTGAGAGTGTAACATCAATTATTCCACCACAACCATAAGAATAATAATAAATAATAAACTCACCTTGAGATGATGACGAAGACAATCTGTCCAACATATTAACAG
Organism: Oreohelix idahoensis; assembly: GCA_024509875.1. Lineage (NCBI taxonomy): Eukaryota > Metazoa > Mollusca > Gastropoda > Stylommatophora > Oreohelicidae > Oreohelix > Oreohelix idahoensis. Next base: position 156,653 of record JAMPIV010017739.1, on the reverse strand, counting down.
TGATACGTACAAGCAGATAGACAGATCAGTGGGTGGAATTCTTACAGTGATCTTTATTCATAGAAACAAGATATTTGGACAGAGTTCCAGTTATTTATTTTAAATAGTGTATATAAACAAATTTATTGAGTTTGACACTCCCTGTCCCCCAAAAAATTGAGGTACAGGGAAATTAAATAGTAATATAATTACCTAAACTTTAACAAAAGTCTTACTCACTTTAATATTATTGAGTTACAGTTCTGTTTACATTTTATTTCGTCCTTATATTAAATACATTACCCTAGACACACTCAGCCACACAACATCACAGATCCTATTTTACACAGATTGAGATCTGAGAGGTGGCGGATAGGGACTCTGAGAATCATCATCATCAACAATTAGACTCAGGGAACTTACACAGCTTGACCTCACTCTGTTTACCCTTAATTAATAACACCAGTAACCTCATTTACCACAATGACGCTGCAACAAAAAGAAAGATTCGTCACTAAACCAGACACGTCTCCATTGATTGTTAGCTGCCCAGGGACGATGCTGGTTGGCCCAAAGAAGTCGATTTTGGCGATGGCGGCGCGCAAGGACAGGTCCTCGGTGAGGTCGTAGTGCCCGAAGTCCAGCGTCATGCCGTCTATTCCGGACAGTTTGATCAGACACATGACGTCCTGCAGGCAATGACTGGGCAGTTGAGGAAGCTGTTGTAAACCTGTCTCTGAGGTGACGAAGCCGAATAAAGCGATCCTCCGCTGCTGTTGTCACTCTGGGTCGTCCACTGCGATGCCGGTCTTCAACTGAGCTAGTGACTGATGGTACTCTGATGCACGTTTAGATGCCTGGCAACCTGACTTTGACTTTCGCCTGCATGCAGTCGGCCAATAGCAATGTTCCTTAAATTTATCAATAGAGACGCCATAAATGTCTGCTTGAGGATGACCTGAATTTTTTGTGTGTAACGTTATCCTTTTATAGGGTTTCAGTTGCGTAGTCGGTGAATAGTGTTCACCCCAAATTTTGTTGCTTTCACGTGCGCGCATCATGAGCTGTGGTCAAAAATAGCGTCATAAACACTATTGACCATTGCGTTGTAACGATTACAAAAACGAACGCAATTCAGGTCAACACATGCATTTGACACTGTAAAGAACATTTGAGGCTGGTTTTTAAATACCCTAGCACCAAATTTTACTTACAAACTCATAAAAACGCGCCCTCGGATAGCTATGCGTTTCTTTTTTTTGAACAGTATATATACAATAAATGTATAATCACATCATCATCACATTCCTTATCACTGCTTATGGATGATGGAGCCATGACTGTAGCTGACCCCCTTGCTTGAAGCCTGTTCCACGCATTCATGTGCTCTTCAGTGATGGTTTGTGTAACAATTAGTTTTACATCATGAGGTTGCAGGCTCATACACAACCTCATAGTAGTCGCTTGTACGACTTGCTTAAGGGAGCAGTAGGTATATTCTTTCTTTGCCCCACTAGAGGTCCCCGGGACAGTCATGTATATACACAGTGTGGTTCAAAAGTAAATATACACTTTAATACAGTATGTGTTTTTTTTAAATTACGGTACCATTTATATTTTATTTACTATTGTAGTATGATGTAAATATACATTCTATTAACATGAATTTCATACATTTGTTAAAAGGACATTTTTATTTGTTAGTTTATTTTTTTTTAAACTGAGGTATTTAATGAAAAAAGGTCAAAACAGAGAACTTTGTAAAAGTGTGTGTCTCAGTGTGTCAGAATTCAAGAATGTCTGAAAAGTGACGGCGGCCTGCTGTTTTTTGCTTTGTTTTGTTTAGCCTGGTGTTCCTTTCTACGTGTTCTTTGCACTGTGTCACATATTTTGGGCCGATCTCTTGTCCGCTCCGGTAGTATTTAGCTAACTTTATGGAGCGTGCAAATTGTGTGCACTGTTCAATGGTCGGCACCTTTTCTTCCCCTACCTTCCGACAGGTAATAGGTATCTTCGAGTCATTGTTTGCACTTCTTCCTGTAGTAATTCGTCTTGTCTGTTTACCTGTTCATCCTGCTTAAAGAGTAGACGGCTGATGCAATCTTGACCAACAGTCATGTTGGTAAAATTCTCGTGTACCAGACATTGGGTGCCAGATTCACACGGAAATGGCCAAGCAAGCTCACTTATCGCTGATAAGGTTAGTGTGACCTTCTAATTACTGTCGTGAAGAGTCACAGCCCAGATGGTCAAACGAGGGTCGGTGTTTGCACAAGTACGGGGAGATAGATTATCCGCCTCTGGACATATTACAGACATGCACCTGAAAGATGGAATGTTGTAATAGCTTCCGAACAGAATTGTTACGAAGACATTATCTGTGATAATGTAGGGAGTTGTAGTTGCTATCATTACCGCGAATCGACAGATATGGCGATTCCATATTTCGAAATTGACCTTTTAAATAACACGCAGAATTTTCCTATGAGGAAATTTTTTGAATAGACCCCATCGAACCACGTATTTTTGAAAATATTGGTCGGCATTCAAAATGTAAACATAACAACATTTCTGATTGGAGCGTGGTCTAATAGTAAACAACAACATGCGTGGGACGAAAGTTGTAATATAACCTGACACTTTAGTCGGTTGAAAGCACTGTGAATTTCAACTCGCCCAGAGACTAGCCAGATAGCCAGAATAAAGAATAGGATCAGAATTCCATTTATCGGACCGGACCTTGTTTGAGCATCTTGAGGACTTATATCAAAGGAACACTCTACTTTTATTAACACGGGAAACCGGAATCCTAGGAATCTGAACAAGAGGAAGGAGTGGGAGCTTACTGTAAAGTAACACCACAGAACACGTGGAAGAAGCATCTTAAACATGTTGACTTAACTATTTCTCTGAGCCAAAAGCCAGTCTGTATTCCCAAATAAGATTTTCGGGTTAGTTGTACATTTATAATTCTATATTTTGCCTTATTAACACGTGAAATACTATGCACGAGTATATTGTGAATATTAACAAGTGAAAATTGCTAGTGGATGTCCAAGTCATACGAGGCTGGCAACCTCAGCATATAGAAAGATGATTTCATGAACCACCACTGCAAGCGCTGGTGGCTGCTTTATGCGAGTTTCTTATAGAGAGCCAACAGCGTAGGTAGCCCCAAGTTCCATATGGAGCAAGGAGTGAAGATTGTGATAAGGTCACTCCGTATTAACCCTTCCCGCTCAAATTCCTCGATTCGAAATCTAGTAACGTAATATTACCACTTTTAAACCCACTATTATATTTGAAAATGTTAAGGACAAAGGTCAAACTTTCAGCTTAGAATTGAACAATACTTGATTTTTGTTACCATAAGTTGGAAGAGGGTACCCTTCCCTAAAACCGCGTAGACACCCGCCCTATTATTTAGAGACAGGTTGTAACTATAAATAACTACAACATGTTTGAAATTTTGTTTTTGCCCAAGGCCATCGCTGGTCCAAGATTTGAATTAACTAACTTGTAAAATCTATTAATAACTACTGCCTTAGCAATGGTTACTAGGGCCATCGCCAACTAACAATTTGAATTTCAAACACTAAACGCAGGGTAAGTCCCATCCTCTAACACAGACGCGCTAACTCCACCCGCCCCAATTAAATGTAAACGACCGCTGTACGATTTAGCCATTAGAGAGAAAAAACAAAAAAGTTGTCACCTCGTTCTATAGGGGAAGAGGAGAGGTGGATTAACATGAGAACAATCTTACCTAACGTGTGCATTGTGAAACTGAAACTAAAAAACCAATTGTGTGCAGGGGCAGAGAAAGGGGAAAGAAAAACGTAGATAATATGTTGCATTCTAATAGAAGGATAAATAAAAGGAAAGGACAGAAACGATAATATTGTTTATTGGAATCCAATATTAATCCTTATAATATGTTATCTTGCCTTATAATAAAAGTATGTTGTTCTGAATAAATAAAGAAGAAAAGTACAAAGATGAAAACTAGGATAAATAAGTAGATGAAAACATACTGGCTAGATAAAGGACAAATGTCCGGTTAATAATCACTTTCAAATTTTAAAATCGCTTCAATAATAACAGAGATATCGTAGAAAATAAAAATTGAAGACAGACAGACATACACAGTGGTAACCGCTCAACTTTGAAAATCTTCGGATGTTACATTTTCGAAACGCGTTGTTTTTTTTGTGAAAGAAAGTCAAATTCGTTTGACTTGATTTGATTGGGTGGTGCTGGTTTAGGTAGGGGAAATAAAACTATCGCTTGCCAAGCATAAGCTGCCACATGAAAATATTTGTGTTCACCAACGTTTGGTTAAGATCAGAAGCATAGCATTGCCTTTGCGGTCTGGACGACAAGCGATCTGCACTTGTGCCATTGATTGCCAGTTAACCTTATAGTTGTGTGAATTATTTCATTGATTGCGGTAAGATAAATAACTTTATTGATATGTATTATTAATATGTAGAGGCAAACCCAGTTAGGGCGCCCAAATCTTTTGTGTTGTGCGACATTTGCCATTGTGGAAGCTTGCAAGTAGACTTATGAAGCAATTGAAATTAAATTATGTTTGAATATTACCATACAAAATATTACGACTGTAAGACCAGAAAGCCACTGGCAGTCTCCTGCAGACCACATTGTTACAATAACTTGGAAAAAATAAATAGAATGTCATACTACCAGAGTTAACATGTCACTAGAGAGAAAAGAAAACAATGTACCCAGATGATGATACTAAAGATAACAGAGAGTATAGTGACAGGGGCGTTGAAGCCATGTGGGGAGGAGAAGAAGTCACAAATAAAATTAAGGACTGTAGCTATTGGTTAGCCCAGGAAGCTGATCGCAAACTGTTTGGTGATGTTTAATTAATAGTTGTGGAGATACACATATGTATATAGAGTACTTAGGGAGGCTTGTTCCTCTTGTTGCAGGGTTGAATCATATATTACCCAGTGAGCCATAACCTGGAGCTGCAGATTTTCGAGGCCACATGCTGGTTGATTGAATGTTGAAGTCTTATCTGCCTCCAGAACACACTGTAGTGAACGAGTGTGTATTGTCCAGCAAGTCATCTATCTTCAAAGGAACCACAAGATAAGCCATCAGATTGCGGGCTTATGTCAGTTCATCACGTTGTATTCTCCACACATCTAATAAACTGTTTTGTGAAATGATGAGACACCCAGTCCTTCCAAGTAGTGACACTTTATAAGACAGTATTGTTTCATCAGGGAATAAAATTCTATAAACATTGTAGTAGTAACACTTATGGACAAGATGTCCTTTATATTTATTTAATGTTGTACATAAACACATTTCATTTTATAGTTTAAACATTCCTGTCCCCAAAAGATTTGAGGTACAGGAAATTAAAATTGTAAGATAATATTATAACTTTAACCCCAGTCTTGTTGATTTAATTTTCATTAAGTTAAAATTGTGTTTGTTTTCAGGCATTTATCACTACATTTGCATTACCCTAGACACGTAGCCATATAAAACATCACACAATAGCCATAAAAATATTGCACAGCGTGAGATCTGAGGGAGGTAGCGTTAGGTCCCCTGAGAACTCAGCAACACCACTTTCAACTATTAGACTCAGGGTCTTACATAGCTTGACCTCACGCTGTTGACACTTATATTTTTCTTTTTATATACCATCAATAACCTCCCCGGTGTTAATCCACCACAATGATGAGAGAAATGATGTACATACTTATTATATTGTTAACCTGTTCAAGCTATGTAGAAGTAAATGTAAACCTATTTGTCGTGTGGTGAGTATTGGGGCAACTACAACAGTATTTTTCGCCAGGAATAGCCTATGAGATATTAGGTAGAAGGTCTCCAGAAATTGGCTCGTTAAGAAAGGATAGAGACCTATCCGAGATAAGGACAAGAAGAAAAGAATGTGAATGCTTGCCACTGGACAGTGTTTTCTATTGAAATGTGGAAAGAGCTCTGTTTCCCCACGACCTTAGCTTCTGCCCTTAGATCCCGTAACAGAAAAAGCCCCCAACCTCACCTGAGTGTAGAGATTTACTTATATGTAAATATTTAACACCGTCAGCACGAGTGATACATTAACAAACTAGATAATGATGAAACGATTATTGGGTTTATTAATTAAATATCTACACAGATAATGTCAGCAGTGATTAGAACGGGATGATGGTAAAAGGCGATTCACACAAAACACACAGATGAGATATTAGCCAAATGATGATGATGTGATATGATATGATACGTGTTACTAAAATGGTGAGTAATCTACACAGTCCATGTGTCTTTAAATGTTTCACCCTGGTAGGATGATTCACATGTATATATAGAATGTCCCAAGTTGTTCTAAGTTATTTCGAGTGGGGTATCTATATGACGAGATCATTCTGATGAAAACTTCTGTTGTACTGAGAACGTTGATAATATACCGTCCTTAACTGTTTAACAATATCTATGTAGCGTTGACCAACAGTTAGCAGTTGTCGTATGAAAATGTCTGTTGTCTAATCTCCGAAGGTTACTGGCCAGACTGGATATCTTCACGAAATGTTCTTGATATGTAGACTCATTACCTTGAGTATGTATTCGTGATTCATAAAATAAACGTTGGAGTCTGCTTCATATAATGCGCTTAAGAATGTGTGGCACTTGGTATAAATATGAGATTCAACTTTTGAGCTCTTTCGCTTGACTTCAGATGGTAAGCTTCCGATGAAACTGAACTTGCTATTTGGATAAGTAATCAACTGTGAGCTTTAGATTGACTCATGTAGTAGCTTTTGATGGAGCTGAACTTGATATTTGAATGAGTAATCAACTGCGAGCTTTATCGTGACTCCTGTAGTAACTTTTGATGGAGCTGAACTCGATATTTCTATGTATTGAACTTGTGTGCACGTGATATAAGGAGACGAAAAATGCTGTGTCCACCGTCTTAATCGTGGGCGAGAAATATTCCTTTTTAACTGAGGAATGAAGGATGTCCTATGGCGAATTCTGCTAGCCAAATGTCCGTTTTGATAACTTATTTCTGGTTAGACGTCAGACACGTTGCGTTTAGACTCAGACTTCTGATGGACTGAAGACACAAAAGTCTTCGTAAGTTTTCACACTTAATATCACTTTGACTTTCATTTATCCTACTTCTCACTATTGATCTCTATTCTGATGATGTTAAATATATTGTGCATGAGAGTGTGTGCGCATGGAAGACTGTGATGATGATTTAACAAGCTAGTCAGTGGTTCCCAAAGTGGGCGGTACCGCCCCCTGGGGGCTTTGGAAGGATCCAAGGGGGCGATACGAAAAAAGGGGGCCAGAGGGGGGCGTTCAGTAGTAAACAGTGGGCGTTTAGTAGTAAGGGGGGTTCAGGATTTGACAAGCTAAATTCAGTACGTGCAAGGGAGAAAGGAATTATGGATTTGAGAGACAACATCAGCGAAGCTGGGACGATGTGGATGGTTGTATTACTAGGATCATTAAGCATGGCATAGTTTCGTCTATGCATTTCATTCTGAGCTCAGGTAACCATCGGTGACCATAAACGGTAATCGGAAACTGCTAGGAAACAGGGTTAACCAAACACCTATTGTCCATTTGTTCACTCCTGAAGAAAGAGAAATGATCCGTGCCGATGGCATGGACAAAATTAGATACCTGCTGGGGATTCAGAAAGTACCAACATTGATTTGTTGCGGAATTTATTGTCTCAGTGTTTGCGGGGGCTAGTGGTAACTAGATATTCGCAGATTGTTAATAAATAAGAGAAACGTTTCAAGGGAGCAAGTTTTTAACGGTACTTGGTAGTAGATATCAGTCTTTGAACCTCTGAACTGGCTTTCCTTCCTTACATTCACTTTCATAAATCGACAGGCGCGATGTACGTTTCCCGTCTATTTCAACTTTGCGCTGGCTATGAGCAAAACCAACAAACTTTCTCAGCTTTTCTTGTGAACAGTGGTTTCAAATAAGCGTGTACCGGGTATCAAACAATTTCATTCTGTCGATAATGTAAGTTTTCATACCTATATTTTTTGTTTTTGTTTGCACAGAGCTAGCATCAGTTTTACTAACATCAATTATTAATTAAGCAGATACATTTTGATACAGATTAGCCGTATATTGAATATTGCTGTTCAATCCATTATATTACATCCTTTTAGTTTGTTACCAGGATCTCCACACTAAGTAGTTAGGCCACTGGCTCCCAATTTTTAAATCTGAAGACCTATCATTATAGTGCGTTATGTTATGTTTTGTTCTTATTAAATAACTATTATTATACTTTATGAAATGATTATTGGGTTACTTCAGTGTTGATGTGGCTGTTGCTAATTGTGTTTTTTTTTTTCTGATTGTTGTATTTTTCTAATTTATTTATGGCTGTGGTTAAGAAACTTTATAAAATAGAAGAGTACACTGTTAAGAACATCTGTGTCAACATTTTTGTAAAGCCACTTTTAAATCAGTTTTTGTTGTTTACTCGACGAACATTTTTCTATCTGCAAAATTGTAAAATCAATTCTTTGTTCCAGAATTCCGAACAAATATGGCAAACGCAGAACAAACCAAAAAGAAGTGCAGACAATTGTAGAGGTATAGAATATAGGTTGGTTAGTCTGGTCCAACTTCTCCCTCCTCCAAGTTCATTTAAAGTCATCAGTTCGCAGGATCCTTGCTTCAAGTTTGTCTAGGGTATAATTTTATATCTGGCCTATCAGTCCAACTTTTAACAGCCTTAGAAAACGTGTAAGTAGTCTTCAACAGTCATAAAACTCCATAATGCCAGTTTGACGTGAAGAACAATATTCATATTTTATTACAGAACGAAGCTCCTTATAAATTGCATCCATATAATATTCAATGGCAATCACTAGCCAGTCCATGAAACACGTCTATCGTCACGTAGACTAAGGACAAGATGTCTGCGACATATTGCTGAAATCTTTTAATATAATAGTTCCACACTCACTTCATTCATCTCAGCATTCGCTTGTCCATTACAATATTATCAAGCATAGACTCCAATGTAGGACGACCTAGCTGATATAATTCATAAAAACTCTATTACAAGAGTACACTTTCTGGAGCTCGTCTAAAACACGTCTTTCACACACAGTGAATACACATTTAAAGAGAACGACTCCCAGCTCAAATTTGCCACGTAAAACCGGCAAAGAATCGTCTGCTCAATGTTAGCAGACTATGTGACATACTTCCGGAGTAGTCCGGGCAACGCAATATCAACACGGAAGTAAGTATACAAACCATGTCGAGTGCGATAAAGCCAGTTATGATTTTACTCATAACAACAATACAGCGTGGAATATCTGAAATATGGATTTATTCCAGCACTAAATAACCAACAACTGCCAATGTGTCTATTATGTGAGAGGGCCTTTTCAAATGAGGCGATGAAACCTTCCAGACTACTTGAACATTTGAAAAAATTCACCCTGATAAAACAGATACAAGTTTGACATATTTTCAGTCACTTCGTGAAAACTTTCAGAAACGTAAAACTGTCCGTGACATGTTTGTCAACACTTCACAACATTGCTGATAGCTAAATCTGGAAAGTATCACACAATCGCAGAAAATTTGATTTTGCCAGCTATAAGGGAGTTTGTGAGAACAGTTATGCATAAGTCACCTGAACAAATAATTAAAGCAATTCCGCTCAGCAATACCTTTGTTCAAAGAAGAATAAATGAAATGGCTGAGAATGTTGAAAATACATTGTGCAACATTCTTAGGACAACAGAATTTGCATTGCAGTTGGATTAGTCAACTTTGCCGGGCAACGAATCTTTGCTTCTTGCCTATGTTCGCTTCGTAAAAGATGAAAGCTTGGTTCAAGAGTTGTTATTTGCTTAGCAACTAGTAACTGATACAAAAGGAGAGTCAATATTTCGTGTAGTAGATAAATTTTTCAAAGAGAAGGACATTCCGCTTACTAACATTCTTGCTTGTGCAACAGATGGGGCACCATCAATGATAGGTTGTTACCGCGGGTTTATCGCTTTCTTAAAAGAAGCTGTACCTGGTATATTTACAATACACTGTGTAATTCACAGACAACATCTTGTCGTAAAAAATCTAAGTGATAGGCTTCACAAATCATTAAATATTGGTATCACAGCGATTAACAAAATTAAGTCCCATGCTCTCAATTCTCGACTATTTCGAGAGCTTTGTACTGAGAATGATGAACAGTTTGAACGTTTGCTGATGCACACAGAAGTCAGGTGGCTCTCAAATTGTCTGAGATGCTTTTAAGCTCTTTTTGAAATTGTGGTAGAATTCTTCAAAGACTCGCATGTTTCGCTCAGTACAGAACTAACGAATATCAGGTATGACATTGCATATTTGTCAGATTTATTCACAAAGTTTAACGAAATAAATCTACAACTACAAGGAAATGAAGTCAAATCTTTCGTCTCCACGTTTCTGGCCAAATTAACGTTATTCAAACGTAATATTGGCCGTCGCGATTTAATCCAATTTCCCAGCCTCTTAGAATTGGAAGAGAAAGACAAAATACCAGAGGATAATCTTCAAGTATATTGTGCACACCTAGATATGCTGCATAAAGACATGTCTCAGAGCTTTCAGGATCTTCTTTTGATCACGATTCCAGACTGGATAATAAATCCATTCCTGGACACGTGCAGTGTAGAACTAGGAAGGGTGGAAGAGGAACTGATATCGCTACAAAATGACGTTTAGCTTAAGCCAATGTTCAAGAAATCAAATGAAGATTTTTGGTTGCAGAAAGAAATCTCTGAACGCTATCCTGCAGTGTGGGGAATGGTTAAGATATTCTGTATTGCCTTTACAACATCGTATTTAGTAGAGCGTGGTGTCAGCGCGGTTGTCCAACTTCTTTCGAAGCAGAGAAACAGACTGCAGATTACTGAACGTGGGGATCTGAGACTCCTTCTAAGTAACTTTCAGCCTGATGTTGAGAAGCTGATATCACTACACCAGGCACATCCATCTCACTGAAGTTAAAAATGAAGTACGTTTGTTACTAATTGACTTTCGCATACTGCTGTTTGTTTTACTGCATTAAGTAATTACGTTTTTCTTTTTAAATTAAGTTAATACATACGCGTATCGGTAGCTTTATATTAGAATGTGATAAATTGAGCAATTAGTTGTTACTGTATTAACAGTTGCTCTTATTTTTCACTTTTTAAATTTGTTTATGTACTCAGGGGAAATGCAGGGGGGCGCTGAGGACATGCCCAGGGAGCTAAGGGGGCGGTGACCCAAGAAAGTTTGGGAAACACTGAGCTAGATGAAGGTGAAGTATGAACTACTAATTAATTCCTATCAGCCTATTATCTGAGACGAAAGTCTTCTGATTTTATTTAGTCATGTAAAAAAAGAATTAATTGAAAAAGTAGCTTTCGCACATTTATCTTTGAGGTTAAAATGAATAAAGAATAAGAAAAAAGTATAAATAATCTGTATACGATCTACTAACCTTCTTTTCCCGTCGCCAAATCCTTTAAGAACACAATACACCACAGACATGAAATATTTTATCCACACTTAATTAATTGCAGGCTATGCTTTAGGGATTTTTCTCTACACCACAATGTTGAAAGCACTGGACTCCTCTCTCTAACGAACGGCGCGGTACATATATTCAAAAGACTCGCATATCTTCCAAAATCTTGCCTGTGACGTGAAACTCCGCCCATACAACCAATAGCTAAGAGTCCATCTGATCTCTCGTACCTAGAATCTCTCTTGTCCCCTGTCAACCAACTTTCAACGCCGTGCTGTATGACAAACAGATGCAAAGAAAATCACCCGCCTTCCAACTGCCACAAAGCCCTCCGTCAACTTATGTTTGTCTCTCGCCCCGCGTGTCAGCTTTCTTCTATGCTGCTGGCGGTGGCCTTTGTTCTCTCGGTCCATTGCCGCTTGCATGCTAACAAGTTCCTTTCGTGGCGGACTTTTTGTATTCCATCTGGAAGCAAAGGTTGTTGTTCCGCGTCGAGGACCTTTGATATCACACTTCCGGAGTCATTGTTGCCGGATCTATTTATTGTGCGAGACGGTGACCGTGGTGTGTTTAAACAAAGGCTTAGACTAATTTTTTGTGTCAGCCGCGCTCTCCTCATGTAACCAGATGTGTTTAACAAGGTGGGGAACTGAATCAAAAGAATTTCTTTACCACCGATGAAAGAACAAATGCGGTTCTTTAGATACCAGATGCGAGTAATCAAGATTACAGTTTACAGATAATAGCAAAACGTGGGTTGAAAGAGCACGATGTGGGGGAAAATAAAATAAGAAAGATGTTCGAAAAGATATGGCGATAACGCTTTGGCGCTCATTTATCACATTATTCAATCTAAATGTAATGAAAGTGTTCCGCTCACTGGGATTAAGATTAATTCTCAGAGATGGTAAAGTTCTGAGGTAGATGGGATGGTGGAATGAACAGAGGGGGGCACAAGATTGTTTGTCAGGAAAACTCAATTCTCAGGAGGGTATTTGTTCTCTTCTTTTGTGACACTAGTCGGTGGTACCAATTGCGGGTACTATCTCTGGAACAAGTGAGGGTATTAGTGGCCTGAAGTCGACGCTAAACACCATCATCAGACGGGTCTTAGAGACGCTGGACCAGCTTTGGGATTACTCCCTGATACTCCTTGGAACATGTCACATCCTTCAGACTTGACCAGTGACGAGAGTGAACCAGTCATATTTCTGCAAAGAACCAAACATCAGCGGGAGCAGAAACCATCAAACTTATTGGCAGCTAAGTACAAACTTAAAAGCTGCCAAGTGAAATTTCCATTTTTCGAAAACCATAACATCGCCCTGTGATGGTTACTTTTTAAAAAAGAATTATTCATTTCAAAACTGTTAACCATAATTGATTATTAAATTTGACATTTGTGTATATACAAATTTAACGTTGATTTAATCATTTTGAATGTACTGCACTTGCATGTCTCGGTCAATTTCTTAAATACACTTGAACAGAGCTATACAATAATAATAAGAATTTCATTGAGTAATTCAGTTGGGGGCTTGAACGAGTTAATTATAAGACAGTCCTTCCCAAAAGTTGACGGCAGATACTAAAGTTAACATTGCTAAGATTCATTCAGCATTGTTCTTGCTTCCTGAATATCTTGTAAAAAACTCCCTCGAGGTAAAAGCATCATTATCCTTCTACCTACAACTCTTCCAAGAGTAATCTTGTGCGAAGGTAGACACCCTTGAAGACCCACATTAGATACTCTAGGTTTTGACCACTGTTGGACCACTACTGCAGAGCCAAGGGGAGGTAACCCGTGACACACTGCTTGCTGTAAGAGCTTCTTTTTGCTAAAACTGAAGTGGCGCTGTAGGGAGCATCGCCACTTGGTGTGATCGGCAGCTTTATCTTCTCAGTTTGCTGGATGTATGCCCCAGTGCCTTCATGTAGCGCTTGCACACATCTTTGAACCTCAGCTGCGATCGCTCGGCTGTTATTTTTCCATCCGCCAGTTGCTCGTAGAAAATATGTTTGAAGGCCAGCGCTTGACAGCACCTTGAGATTTGTCACTTCGCCCTTCCACGAAAAGCCAAGGATGTGGCGTAGACACCGTAGGTGGAATTTATTTAGTCTTTTTTTTTCTTGCTTAGCATAGGTTGTTCACGCCTTTCTGCCGTATGGAAGCGTGCTGGTGACGAAAGGTGTGACCACAGCTTTGATCTTCATTGTGAGTTTGAACTTCCCCCAAATAGGGGCCTACACGCCAATATATATATATATATATATATATATATATATATATATATATATATATATATATATATATATATATATATATATATATATATATAGAATATATATATATATATATATATATATATATATATATATATATATATATATATATATATCAGTACTTTGCAAAAAAAATGGCAGTCATATTGCTCAACTAAATATGCTGAAATCTAATTAAATATGCATGTTCTGCCCCAAAATTTTGCACTCTACTTAAGCGAGCAAACACTACCAAAAGTAAAACAAAAATTAGCGTAGAGTACAGTCCCTTGATAATAGAGCAGACGACAATTTCTAATGCTAGTGGCAGAAAATGGATACAAAGACAAAGTGTATGTTAATTTCACAGCTCTGGAATGAAGGAAATCAAACATGTTCCAACATTTCTAAAACCTTGAACATTCCTGAACGGACTGTCTACAGAGTTGTGAGTAAATTAAAAGCAGGTAATGGAATCGAGCGAAAAGAAGGTAGTGGGAGGCCAAGAATTTTGGACACAAAGGACCATCGGCGTCTCGCCCAAATCGTTCGGGCTGGGCCAATGAAGAGTGTAGAAAACATACGGCAGCGCATGATCGAGTTGGGAAGCCCAGAGGTATCTAATGCTACTGTCAACCGGGAGCTACACAGGATGAATTACACAAAAAAAGCGGGTAATTACGTCACCATTGCTCACAGAGACTCACAAACAGATGCGCTTGAACTGGTGCCATGAAAAGAAAAATGTGTCTTGGGACAATGTGATTTTTTTCTGATGAATGTTCTGTTTGGTCTTATCCTGCTCAAATAAATATTTGGACGAAAGACTCTGTAACGCCTGTGTACCATCGACCGAAACATACCCAGAAATTCCATCTTTGGGGAGGGGTGTCAGCAAGAGGGGCCACCCCACTGTGTGTTTTCACAGGAATTCTCACGAAAGAAAGGTACATCGACATACTAGAGGGACACCTTCTGCCATTTATGCAGGTCATGTACCCCGATGGGTGCACATTTCAACATGACAATGACCCAAAGCACACAGCTCATACCACCAAAGCATGGCTGCAAGAGAAGAATGTGATAGTGCTGAAGTGGCCCAGCAACAGTCCCGACCTAAACCCAATTGAAAACGTTTGGGAACTACTCAAGAATCATTTAGAAAAGAGTGGACTCAGAGACGTTGAACAATTGAAGAAGGAAGCTGAAAAATACTGGGACAGTCTGACTCACAATTACCTACAAACACTTGTGGGAAGTATGCCTCACCGCATCCAGGCTTGCCTTGCTGGAGAAGGCAACATTATATTGTACTGAAACCACTGTTAATAGATAGGGGAGATACCATTCTTCCTCTGGACATACCGTTTTTATTATTATTTGCTTCTATGAGTGTGCTGCGTTGCGAAAATATGACTGCCATTTTTTTTGCAAAGTACTGTATATATATATATATATATATATATATATATAGTATATATATATATATATTATATATATATATATATATATATATATATATATATATATATATATATATATATATATATATATATATATATATAAGGGGATTGACATAAGTCTTGGGCCTGACCATGAAGGAGTCACAGGAGGAAGATGACACTTGGCAATTTTAAAGTTCATCATATTTGCACTGAATGTGTGAAGTACGCGTTTGTTTCTTCAATGGGTTTTCCCGCAACGGTGCACGGCGCAATGTACCCTATTGACCGGATATGATGCTCCAAAGATTTGACAAAACAATGGAAAAGAAGGAGGCCAGAGCTGTGATAAAATTTCTGATGTTTCAGGGAAAAACACCTACAGAAATACACAGGGAGATGGAACCAGTGTTTCGTGATTCTTGTCCTTCATATACTTCGGTAAAAAACTGGTGTCAACAGTTTAAGTGCGGCCGCTCAAATGTTGCTGATCTGCCAAGATCTGGTAGACCAGCCTCAGAGTGCAACGATGAAAATGCAACAAGAGTGAAGAAAATCATTGACCAGGATCGAAAAATGACAATTGTGGAGATAGCTAGTAGAGTAAAACTAAATGAAAGAACAGTTTATAGAATTTTACACAACAGACTGAACATGAGAAAAGTGTGTGCACGCTGGGTTCCGCGACTGTTGACACGTGAACAGAAGCAAACGAGGGTAAATTGCTGTCAACAGTTGCTCAAATAATGTCAGTCAAAAAATTTTTTGGAGACCATGGTGACAGTAGATGAGACTTGGGTACACCATTATGACCCCGAATCCAAAATTGCCAGCATGCAATGGAAAATCCCGGGCTCCCCAACACCTGTCAAGCCGAGAGCGCAGAAATCTGCAGGAAAAGTGATGCTGACTGTTTTTTGGGACGGCAAAGGTGTCCTTTTGAAAGATTATCTGCCTCGTGGCAACACAGTTAATGGACAGTACTATGCAGATCTTCTCACCAAACTAAGAAAGGTTGTGACCAGGAAACGAGGGATAACGCGCACTCAAATCTTCCTTTGCTTCAAAACAACGCGCCCTCTCACAAAGCACGGCTTGTGCAGCTAGCAGCCAAAGATTTGAATATTGAAATTCTTTCACACCCACCATATTCTCCAGATTTGGCTCCATCAGACTTTTTTCTATTCCCAAATCTTAAAAAACAGCTAAAAGGAAATCATTTTGACAGCGATGAAGAGGTTATACTGGCATGTGATGACTGGTTTAGTTTGAAAAATAGGGTGTTCTACTCCCAAGATCTTTTCAAGGTCAAGCAGAGATGGCAGAAGTGTGTCATTTCAGACGGTGGCTATAGTGAAAAGGAATAAACACTATGCAAAATTTCAGCTCTCTGTGACATGTCCTTCATGGTCAGGCCCAAGACTTATGTCAATCCCCTTGTGTGTGTAGTAAAGGTCACTGAGGTTGTCAATATTTAAGTTTAACTCAGGGATTGATTTTATGTCTGACTTCATGTCAGTATGTTGTGACTTGGGGGGCGTGCGCATGGAGAAAGCGTGTTTGGTGAACAAGTCTGGGTGGCTGAGAGAGTACCCGGATGTTACTAGTGGTAGTCTGTGCTTGATAGCCAAGTGGTGTGCTGGAGGCTGTGATTTGTGATCGAGCTGGGTGCTCGTATTATGTGACAGTTGAGATAATGATAAAGTGATTATGATTATTGTGATTATGTCTGACATATTGTTGTATAGGCGACGTCTTCCCGCCTAGGAGTGTTCTGGGGGAACTTTAGGTTAATGTTCGTGGAGAACATATTAAGGCGACGAGTTGGTCCCGCCTTTGGAGCTACAGTGGAGTAAGGCGTTGAGTATTGTCCGCCTTGTAGCTATATTGGAGTAGTATTTATATGGCGATGTTGCATGCCGCCAGTCACTTGTGATAAGTGATTTACACCTGTATGGTGAATGGATTCGTGCGAGGATTGAATGCCGCACATAGAAACGTGTTGTGTGTACTGTTAGTGTGTGGACGGTCAGCCAGTCCGTGGAAGTATTGTTAGGAGTTGTTTCCCCACAGGCAGTGTCAGCCTGAGTGTGATGTTATGCATGCGTGACGATATTATTGATGTTCAGGACTTATGTGAATGTGCTATTAAATGTCATGGAGCTGTACAAGGGGCGTCGTGTTATTCATACCCCTAATGTTGTTTACTATCTACACACGACACACTCATAATACAGAGCTCCTGACAATATATATATATATATATATATATCTGTCTATATCTATCTATATATATATCTGTGTGAGTGCGTGTGCGTGCGCGTGCGTGCGAGAGTAGTTTAGTAGGAGTAGTAGTGGTAGTGGTGGTAGTAGTGGTATTAGTGGTAGTGGTGGTAGTGGTGGTGGTAGTGGTAGTAGTAGTAGTAGTAGTACTAGTGGTAGTGGTAGTAGTAGTAGTAGTAGTAGTAGTAGTAGTAGTAGTAGTAGTAGTAGTAGTAGTAGTAGTAGTAGTAGTAGTAGTAGTAGTAGTAGTAGTAGTGGTAGTGGTGGTTGTAGTAGCAGTAGTAGTAGTAGATGAATAAAAATTATGATAGAGAGTGACTCGGAAAACAATATTGCCGTTTCATCATGACTTCACGTCGGTTGGATATTTAGTACACATCACAATGTATTCCCCGACCCAATTTTGGGTACCGGTACACGCGTTGAGAATCACTGATTTACACATCTGATGCAGATGCATACCTAGATCTCTATTCTACTCTGTATTCCTCAGATGAGATCTGCTTGAGATAACGTAAAACACTAATATGATACCAAAAAAATCAATACCTATAATTAAATCAACTGTCTCCATTAAGTACACAACTGTGCACTTTTGATAGTTGATAGTCTGTACGGGGCAGGGCTGAGTGCTTTTTTAGTTTTTACGTGCTAATGGAAAATGAAGATTTATAATGTAGAGCACTGACAAGCTTTGCGTCGATAGCTGAATAAACCTCTGCATGGCGGTGAAAACCATTAAAGCATAATTAAATATAGTACAGTGAAGGTACATAAGATGTCATTATCATACTTATATAATTCTCTAAGGACGTCCGTCCCGTACGTCCCACACAAACATTTTGTTGCAGTCTGGAAATTATATAAAAGTCGTGCGGTTCTGGCCATTGCACTAACTGCACGATGCTTCATATAGGTGCATCTTTTTTCCCATCAACGATGTAACTATCCCACAACTAACATAATTACCGATGTATGTTACGTCGGTCGGTCTCACTCAAAATAGTAATTCACGCCAGAACAAAAAGTTCGCAACGCACGGTGTGCAACTTGCGCGGCGTGGGTGTTATATAAAACAAATACTTTGGCTTTATTTTTTTTTATTTTTTTATTCTTTCACAAAATTAATAGCGCTCGACAAAGAAACAGTGCGTAAATATTGGTGTGCATGAGCCAATAACATAAAGTGAATTGTATTTTTGGACACGGCCAGCTCTATGTCGCCCTCACCCGATGTACAAATCATGAAAACTTGAAAGTTTTTGTTAAAACCACTTATTATCAGGGAACACTCTTTGAAAACAATCCACGCACTTTCACACGAAATGTTGTCATCAACGAACTTTTAAATTGAATCTAAAATAACATAATTCTCGCCGTGTGTACCTTGGTCACAGCTGAGGAATGCACCCGTGTTTAAAAATTGTATTGTTTCCATTATATATACTCTTCCGAAAATAGTTACAATCAACAAAGAAAAGCCTTCAAATGACGGTGTTCATGAACAGTTTGATTACACTGTATAATGGAAAGAAACCAAAAACACTAAGAATGTACTTCTATCTGCTCATCTGGGAACAGAAACATCACACTGTAATTAAAAACCCGTCAGGTTTGACGGGTTATTGCTAGTACACTAAGAAAGAAGCAATTTACTCACACATTCATTACCATAATACCCGCCATAAGTACTTCGGTCGGTCGGTCGGTCAGTCACATTTTGCACACCGTCATTTGCGCACTTTTTCTTTTAACTTTCAGACCACCACTGCAAGGGCTGGTGAATGCTTTATTGCTAGTTTCTTAAAGAGAACTAAAAAGCATAGGTAGTCCCAAGTTCCATTTGGAGCAGGGAGGGAAAGATGAAAGAAATGATGTACATTCTAATTATAATATTTCATGTATATTATGAACATTTTCCAATCAGTGTAGATGTTAATGTAAACATAGTCTATCTATACTATTAACCTTTTCATTTGAATGTAAAGTAAAAATAAAGCTATTCAATTTAAATGCAAAGAAAGTTACCTCTTGATGGATTAAATTTAATTCTCATCGAGGGTAAAGTCTGAGGTAGATGGGATGGTGGGATAGGAGAAAGGGACCCTTAACTATGTGTCGGAAAACGCAATACTCAGGAGAACGTTTTGTTTCTATTTTTTTTTACCATAATTGTTGGTGGTACCAGGTGAGGATACTATCTCTGAAACAAGAAGGGAAAAGTGGCCTGAGCTTAAAGACGAGGGACCAACTTCGTAGACACTTCCTGACAATTCTGGGAACGTGCTGCGCCCTACAACATTGACCAGCGAAGAGCATGATCAGTCTACCAAGAACCAACCGTCATAAGGAGCAGGACCGTCACTGGCGGCTAAGTAAACCAGACAAGCTGCCATGTGACCTCCGTTAAAAAAATAATCTTCCATCAGAACAGCAACGATAAACTTTTATTTTGTAAATAATTATTCATTTCTTTAAAACCTTGTTAAAATCTAATTGACTATTAAATGTGTTATTTGTAAATATACAAATTTAACGTTGATTTATTGATTTTGAATGTGCTGTATGTTTATCTCGGTCAATTTACTAAATACATTCTAAACAGAGCTATACCATAATAATAAGAATTCCACTGAGTAAATCAGGGTGGAGGCTTGACCGAGCTGAAATTAATAATTGCTTAATTCTTCATACAAGGCGTCGGACCGATATAAGGTAAAATTGCCCTGCCAATGCAGCATTGTTCTCGGCTTTGGAAATATCTTACGAAATCTCCCTTGAGATAGAAGCATCATTATCCTTCTATCTACAACTCTGCATAGAGTAATCTTGTGCGAAGGTAGACATCTTTGAAGGCCTATATTAGATACCCTTGAGTTTTGGCCATTGTTGGACCACTACTGCAAAGCAGGGGAGGCAATTCCGTGACAGTTTTAAGACATTGCCATGAATCGCTGCGAAACCCTGTAAAGTGCCAGACAATAGCTCATTACGTATTTTAAAAATACCACTGTTTCCTGACCAATGAAAATGATATCCAAGCTCATAACTGCAGCGAAACACTTTAGTGCCAGACAACGGTTCATTACGTTTTTCCAATACACCGCTGTTTCCAAACCATGATATAATCAACGAAAATGATATCCAAGCTTATAACTTTGGCCCGATGAACGTTGAATGCCAGATCTGCCCATCATTAAACTTTGCTTCCGAAAAATCAGCCAAAAACACCTTCACTAAGCCACTTCTTTACTAGAGAATGATCGCTAGCAAATACGCCAGTCTCCCTCAGTATTAATAGATTGAATGTGCACCTATCTGAGCAATCACATTACCGGTACTTCAGGGAAAACGGAAAACATTCGTTCGGATAATTCTGTCCTGAGTTTTGTATTAGTGGGTGCACAGATTGATAGCATCAGCGGTAAGAGATCTTACTTCTTCTAAATGCATTGCCAAATCTATCACATTTAATTCAATTAGTTCAATATTACTTTTCCCCACGTCATTTTTGAAAGGTTGCCCCATGGCTTCATATCCAATGCATCCAGATAATTTTTACTACAAAGATCTGATGAGCGTGAACTTTAATGAAATGACCAAAGTAGAAATAGTGCGGTCTTTAGGACATGTAACAGAAAGAGAACACTATAATTTAAAACCCGTCAAATTTGACTGGTTACTTACTTGTTTTAAATAGTTTATCAGCCCGACTGGACATTAAAAAAAAAAAAAAAAACAACAACTCGATTAGACACCTGCCCCAAAAAATTTTGAAGTGGTAAAAGTTTAAAATTCAATCCATCGCCTTATGCAAAGAAAGAGAGGACACAAGGGAAGGATGGGCTGCAAGTAAAATCTTCCTGTTTAAAAGTATATTGTATTTATAAACAACGCACAGGAAGTTGACACTTGTGATACGTGCTAGTCATTGAGTCGACCAATAAACTTCTATTGTTGTCCAGAAGTTGGAAATCCTTCTGATGATCATATCTTCATATTTTATGAATTTTGTTGCAAGATATTTGCTTATAGTAACTGCTAGATATTTGCTTATAGTAACTGCAATTTATTTGCTTTATATTTGCTTATAGTAATTCCAATATATTTGCTTATCAGCGTTAAGGTGACAATATATTTCAATATATTTGCTTATAGTAATTCCAATATATTTGCTAGATATTTGCTTATAGTAACTGCAATATATTTGCTAGATATTTGCTTATAGTAACTGCAATTTATTTGCTTTATATTTGCTTATAGTAATTCCAATATATTTGCTAGATATTTGCTTACAGTAACTGCAATATATTTGCTAGATATTTGCTTATAGTCATTCCAATATATTTGCTTATAGTAATTCCAATATATTTGCTTGTAGTCATTCCAATATATTTGCTTATAGTAATTCCAATATATTTGCTATAGTCATTCCAATATATTTGCTTATAGTAATTCCAATATATTTGCTTGTAGTCATTCCAATATATTTGCTTATAGTAATTCCAATATATTTGCTTATAGTAATTCCAATATATTTGCTTGTAGTCATTCCAATATATTTGCTTATAGTCATTCCAATATATTTGCTTATAGTCATTCCAATATATTTGCTTATACTCATTCCAATATATTTGCTTATAATCATTCCAATATATTTGCTTATAGTCATTCCAATATATTTGCTTATAGTCATTCCAATATATTTGCTTATAGTCATTCCAATATATTTGCTTATAGTCATTGCAATATATTTGCTTATAGTCTTTCCAATATATTTGCTTATAGTCTTTCCAATATATTTGCTTATAGTCATTCCAATATATTTGCTTATAGTCATTCCAATATATTTGCTTATAGTCATTCCAATATATTTGCTTATAGTCATTCCAATATATTTGCTTATAGTCATTCCAATATATTTGCTTATAGTCATTCCAATATATTTGCTTATAGTCATTCCAATATATTTGCTTATAGTCATTCCAATATATTTGCTTATAGTCATTCCAATATATTTGCTTATAGTCATTCCAATATATTTGCTTATAGTCATTCCAATATATTTGCTTATAGTCATTCCAATATATTTGCTTATAGTCATTCCAATATATTTGCTTATAGTCATTCCAATATATTTGCTTATAATCATTCCAATATGGCCCCGTGCAGTCCCCGGGGGTCTTTGAAGAGACACAGAAAGAATAGATCTACTGCTTCCTCGGTCACGTGGTACAATGTGACTAATGTCAGGTTGTTTATGGAACTGGCAATCTCAACATGGGACATAATTGTCCACAGAAACCACCACTGCATGAGCGTAAGAATGGGTCGTACAGGCCCCCCCCCCCCCACCTCCCCTACAAGGTGACCCAGTTACAGTGGTGGCTTCATGCTCCATAAGGAGCGAGAAGTAAAATAATGATGATTATATACTCCAATATCATTAACGCCTAGCCATGTTTACAGATGATTTGATCGTGCTCTCTGTTTTCTTCATGTAGCTCTAACGTTTCTAACCTCATGGCGAGTCCGTCATTGTCATCACCGCTAGAATTCTCCACCACCGTCACTACATCCACTACCACTCCCATCAGAGCTATCCCTCTCGTTACCATCCACCTTTGTGCCGTCTCCCCAGGGATCTAAAATAACGTTTCCTTCGACTAGCACGTTCAGAGCCATTAAGTGGTAATTTCCAACCTATTGTCGTTGGCCGTGAGACGGAAACTAATGAAAAGCAAAGCGGCCAAGAGTTTTATAACCAGCAGTCGTCAGCACCTAATCGCAGCACGTCGGTCTTGGGTTTCTTTGTCTAGGTTGTGGTTGTCTGTTTGCGTTAGTTCATGTCTGCCTGTGTGTGTGAGTGCCGTGTATGATATGACTGTTGCTATTGAGTGGATATATATATATATATATATATATATATATATATATATATATATATATATATCTATATATATATATATATATATCTATATATATATATATATATATATATATATATATATATATATATATATATATATATAATTCCAGCACATCCTGACACTTATGCACTGGAGATTTGACACATTAAGTTTACCACACACTTAGAACTCTCATGAAGTAGTGCCATCACTCAGCAGCACTTATACACAGTGGCGCTTCCACATAGTGGCACTCTCACACTGTAGCACTCTCACACAGTAGCACACTCACGCAATAGCACTATAACTTAGTAGCACTCTCACACAGTACCAACCTCACACAGTAGCACTGTCGTAACGTGATTGAAGAATATGACTGAGGGCAATTTAATTGCCAGTGAGAAGCTTGACAGTAGACAGATACAGTTTCACAAATGTGAATGGAGAGTGTTGTTGACAGTCAGGGGAGAAGATATATATTAAATCTCTTAATTCCTGTCACACTCACGTTTAAAATGACATGTACACACCCCTTCTCCCCGAGATATAAGAAATATCACAGTAAGAAGAAAATCCAGCATTAAGGTGACAAATGAAATAGTAACGTATTTCTGAGTACTATAAAAAGACATTTATTAACCGTAAAAAAACTGTAAGGACAACAATTAGTCGCCTTCCCCCCCCCCCCTTTCCCAATATATATATATATAAACTCCGCCTATGCCGGTCCCACGCCCGGATGAAAAAGGAGGAGGGCTGCCTGCATGGAGGCCGTAAGGAGGCAGCCCCTCCACCATGCAAAGGCACAACAGGCCAATCACCTGTTTGCTTTAAATCACGATTACGGGACCTCAAGACGCAGCAATGGAGACCGCAGTCAGCGACTCATAGCTTGACTGCCTGCGTCAGGACCAGCGAACCAGAGCTGGTCAAGACCGCACTCCACCTCCACGTGGTGGTCCTGGAAACAGTCTGCAGCTGTGCAGTCTGGCTGAGCGAGTGTGGATCGAAATGGGAAGGCAAACCCGGTCTTAAAAAATGCCGTGCAGAAGTCGGATGTGTCGACCGAAAGGTGCAGATATCACAGCTTAGGCGTAAACAGACACAACGCAACCACCGTCCTTTTCAGGACGAACGAAGAAGAAGAAAAAAAAAAATCACGATTACGAGCAATACAAGAGAGAAAACTGGACTGATTCTATATATATGCTCATCAATGAATATCACTCAATGTAACAAAATTAGAGGTGAGCGAAGGAAATAAAAGAAAAAATGCTAGAAATAAAGTATAACAGTCCTTGTCTAAAGGATGGCCAATCAATTCAACACGCCAATTCCAGGGTTGACACCACTCTATAGCTGGAGTCACAGTCTACAATTTCCGTCTCCCTGTAACTTATCCAGGTATCAGAGCAAATTAGGAAATCAAGCGAATTGGAAATATTTCCTTCCGCGCAGTGTGTTGAATAACCGGAATGACCGACTCTGGTAGGTATGGTAATAATCCACTGTAAAATAGGTGTCAGAATTCGGTGGTTCACCGACCCTAACTCTTTGCTGGTAAAATTGTGTGACGTTACCGTGTTTACTGGGGATGTGTTGACTTTTTAGGAAAGCAAAAGACAATGGTCATCGGTGGGTGGCTAGTGTTGGCTACAAGCTATAATTGACCACACAAGTATGACCGCTATTATGGAAGAGAGATTGGTAATGGTTGGCTGTCTTAAAGCAGACACAAACGATGATATCCACTCACTGCCTAGTGGCGAGACAAAATAATGAAGCTAAACTATACAATAAGCCCTGGGTTAAACGTAGAAATGGAAAGGTGGTTGACGGGGCTGTCTATCTCCGAGGGACTCTGGGATATCTGTAAAAAGTACACAGCATTTTAACCTATCTGCCTAGTCATATAAAGTTTACAAAATGCAATACAAAAGAACACATATACACACAATTTCTGCCCACTCCCTATTCGTTTTCTTGACCTCAAACACAAGTGTGAATCTACATCGCGCTTGTTTAGCACGGTCAGTTTACTCCGCCCTTTAATCGATCGAAATCGCCCTCTGAGCCAACGTTGTTTGTAAATATAACATTCTGCAGGTCAGAGATCTACTTAATAGTTACCTCGGAGTGATGGCCGCGTTGGTAAGATAATAAAATGAATATCTTTACAATGAAGTGTATGTATATACTTTTTGGGAAGTTACCTGTAGATGTAGTGAAATGAATCTGTATGACAACACGCTCAAAAATTCCCCGCTCAAAAACTATTAACGTATTTTTAAATCTATAAATAACTACAGTATTTGAAATTTGTCTGAGGACCCAGTCAAATTTACCGCCAACAATTTATCTAGTGTATTTGAATTTGTCTAGGAAACAAGTCAAAAGTTACCGCCCCCAAAATTTATCTAAGAGCAAAGTACCAATTTAACAACCAATCAAATCGTTTCCTTTTCTTGTAGTGATAAGAAAATTTTGGTTGACGGGGAAATAATGCCTATTTTGTGTTTTTGACCGAACGTAGATAATTTATTTCTAAATAACTAAAGATAATTAAAATGAAAGGGATATCTCGAATTATAGCGCTGACATTGCTTAACACCTAAACATAAAGATTCCCTCATAATAACATTATATTAACTTAAAAAAATTTAATTTAGTGATATTTTCACATCTGGGTAATGCCCAAATTAATTACTTAAAAATTACCCAGATTGAAATGCAAAGGAATAAAAAAGGGAAAAGTATATAGAACGATAGAGAGAAATTGGCCGTTTAATTATCACTTTTAATGTGCAATGTAAATGTAATAAAAATGATAACAACTACACTAAACACTCAATGAATAGTAATGAAACAAGTCACTGGTTAAATTTGAACTGTAAAATCTTTTGTACAATTTTATTTTTCCTGTGTCTCAATTGCTTGGACACAGGAATGTTAAAAATCAAAGAAGAATTCAATTTAGTTATATTTTAAATACTTTAAAAACAACACTCTGGTTGTGAATAATTATCTACAATGTTTATGTCTTGAGTTGGTATGATGAAACAATAAGTCTATGAATGGGCAATCCTTGGAGGAACGAAAATTCTCATCACTTCAAGAAAACCTTGATAAAAAATAGATGATGGAGATTAAAGTTATGTACCAAGGCACGCCCGTGGACGGATGTTCTTATCTGAATAATCCAGTAAAACTCGGCTGTCTCTCTCACACATCCACTTTCTGCACGAGTTCACTTCGTCAGAATGCTGCTACAGATTACTTCGTAAGTTAGGCACTCAGGAACGTTATGCCTCACTCTGGCAGCTTCAGTTGAAAGTATGGTAGTATGTGGCTCACTTTATGGTTCCACAGTTGAACCCTGCAAGTAGCTGATTAATCCCTACCTCAGTACATCATAAACCCATCTCCATCTCTAATCACATAAACAGTATCAATATTTTCAAGATCAGTGGGTCTTTGCTACAAACAGCTATCGTTCCTATCTGGTTGTGTGCCCTATTCATCATCATGTCTTCAAACATCTGTTTGATATCTTCATAGTCATAGGTAAACTTATATTTACTTATATAAAAAGTCAAGTGCAAACATTGTGACTTGCTGGAGACGGCCAGTGGTTTTCTGGTCTTACATCATAATAATGTACATCAATTTCCCCTTTTAAGTATTTTTTATTTTCTCCCAAAACCCAAGTAAGCCGGTCTGGCTTTAATAAAAGAGATACTTTCCTAACAATAGTTGTGGCAAGGCACAACATTTTTTGGTTGGCGTCTTTTTAGATATACCTCTACCCACTGATTATGTGTATACACATTCAATAATACAAATGCATGTCAATAAACAAAAGGGTTATATAAATGGTTATCTTACCGCATCAATGAAATTTACACAATATGTAGGTTAATCTAGCGATTAATGGTCACACAATCGCCGCTGGTGCAGGAAGGCAAGGGCAATGATCACGGATTCCCTGCTCCCTTTGATAACACTACTTATTAAAAAGATTTTTCTCAAGTGGCCCCGAACGCTACGTTCAAATCGTTTTTATTACTATCCTTAGTCTATTTGCTCCAACCAATCAAATTATGTTATGCTTTCTAGCGTCCTTTTTTCAAAATACGTTACATTTTAAATCTTGGACTACCTCTCCCCTCCCACGATATGGCGAGCTGAGTGAGGCTATTCCGTATGTCCGTCACTGTGTCTTTCAGTTCCATATTTCAGTCCCTATCTAACTGTTTTAAAAAAATGCGGAAAAACAATTATGGATCAGAAGACTACCTGCCATGTAGTCCTTCTGGTTTTATTCGTATCTTTATCCCATTATTTTTCACTCTTCATTTATTCAAATAACATATGCTTTTATAATAATATACCTTATGGGGACTATGATATGCTAATAAAGAAATATTATCCTTTTAATTGTCAACTGTCCTTTCGTTTATTTTAGTATCAGTCTTCATCTAAGTTCAGTTGGTCATCATGGCTTTGCATCTCACTGTTGTTAATAAGTTATTTACTTTTTCCTCCTGTCCCCTACACACTAGGTTAAATTTTCAAATTTCCACGTTAATCGTAATTTTTTCTTTCTTTACTAAATACACCATCTTTTTCCCCTCTCTATCATGCTTATACAAAAAGAAGCATAACGTCTGCATTTCATCCGAAAAATACGACTGTGTGTGTGTTTTTCAACGCAGTCTCCCGATCTGAGTGTTTATACATTTTGGCTGCGCGAATGGCAATAAGGGGGTGGGCTAATTAGTTTGTGGCGTTTTATCCAAATATGCTACCAGCATGGTGTCACGCGCTGGCGCGATTCAAACCAACACGTGTTAATGGTCCTATTTTTCCCGTCTCTCACTTGCATTCCTCCGTTTATTTCTTTCCCCGTTTTTCTTCTTTCACTCTTGCTTGAAAAAATTGTGCCTTGGCTGGCAAACTGTTACAGTTAATTTTCAAGGACGTATTTTGAAACACTAGTGCTATCGAGTGAGAGAAGGGTATCGTTTACTTGCGTTAAGGCTTATCAAAAAAATTAATACGACTGCTGGCGCCGGTGACGATGCTGAAGCGCAACTTACCTATTTATCTCTATATATTATTTAGATTTTTTAAAGTGGTCTATTTGAACTGTTGTCCATACAGATTTCACTTTAAGACACTCTTGTGGTTTTCCGCTATTGAATCATAAAAACCACGCCAAGCTGACGTATCCTAAAAGACAGTATGACCAAGCCTTTGTCGTTTGAACTGAGAAAGCAGTGCTAAGAACCCCTTTACGGCCAGTCAGCTTGTGTGTGTGTGTGAACGTTTTTACCTGAGGGTAAGAAAGATAATTTTATTTGCATACTTTGTTAAATAATTGACCTGTAAGTAAACAGGCTATGTGTTCCGTATTAATTCGAATACTGCCGGCGGGATGTGTTGTGTCACGCTGACCTAAGTAGGAATGTGTGTAGTAAGCAGGCTTGTTCGAAATGAAAAATTGGTGTATAGTGTTTGCAAATTGGCAACAAATTTGTGTCAGTAAGTGTTAGTAGTGGTTTAATTTAGTATTTTCTTCTGTTCAAAGATCATGTGTTAAATATATAGGGAAGGTTGGAATGAAGTAATCAATAGGTCACATGCTGTATTGTACTTGCCATGATTATTGTATGGAAGCCAAACATGGACGAGGGACCCAAACATTGAATCAACACAGAGAAAGAATGATTACATGAAACTGATTGTAGATAACGGAATTCAAGGTCTTGTGCAACTGGTTAGCACAAATAACTGACGTTGGTAAGTTTAATATTGTTTAGGGGTGAATTGATTGAGGCAGACTTCTACATGGAATGGGTTGTCCTTCTATTCCAGGTTATATCACGAAGTTACCTCCTGGCTGCATTAAAGTGAGAAGAGGAGCGTGTGGGAATTGAGAGCTCCATATAAAGCCTGGAGATAGACCCCATCTTCTCAGCCAGGAGTCACAAAGTTGGTGATCCTGACTATTATTGAAAAAACAGCAGCAGCAACAGTCTAATGTTAAGTCCTTTAAGAAGGCAATGTCGGTTCATCCTAACTCAGTCACCCAAGAAAACTTAAACACCGTTGTATGATGAGAGTATCAGATCTTACAGTGTAGGACTAGTAGCATTATCAATATTAGGAACAGGAACTGTGTGTGTAGTCATTCCAGTGACCCTTTTACAGAAATGGAACAGATTTTCCAAAATATTTATTTTATTATGTAAATAACATTTTCTTGATTTTGAGAATTCCTGACTTTCTTATTAGACCAGTCTCTTATCTGGCACTATCATGGTATCCTCTGATAAAACTATTTGTCCAGTGTCACAGTATAATATCTACACCTTCATGACATTGTCCTCTAAGCTCGTATCAAACTGCGAGAGGTCACACAATCAACATACTTGTAAACGCTATTCACAAAGTGTACACGAAGGCGTGCTGACAATCTCCCTTTTTAATAATAACAATGCTACATGTGCGAATGCAATAACAACAGCACTAAATTGTCAGCAATAACCATATGGCTGGATCACCAATTCCTACTACCATTGGAATATAAAACACGGCTGTACAAAAGCCAGCAACCATAAAGAGAGCACGATTAATATGCAATGCGGGTTCTAAAGCCGGCCAACTGACATCTTTCTCTGTCAGGCTTCCTGTTCACTCCATTCCATTGCACCCCTTTACACCATTTTCTTTTAAAGCTGATGTGCGCACCAAAATATATGTTTATTCCACCAAAGTCCATGTGCGCAACAAAAGCTATTTTGTGACATCTACCCTCTTCCCCAGAAAAGAAAACGGAGTTTTCATCTCCCTGAGAGCAGTAGATTTCACAGCATACAACAAAATATTAGACAAGTTCAACCAAAAAAATTTTTTTACACTGGTGTACTTAGACGTCGTGCCTACGAACAAATATACCTCATGTCCCAAAAATTACAATCTAGACAGAGCATCTGCCACGACATTAAGTCTACCCTCTAATGGGATAATTGTGAACTGGAACTGTTGTAGCAATAAGGCCCAACGAGTCAACCGTGAGCTTGTCGACTTCGAAGATTTCAAAAACAGTAAAGGTCGATGATCTGTCTGAAGCATAAACTGGGACCCTATCAAGTATCGGGCCAGTTTTGACACTGCCTATATTATAGCCAGGCATTCCCTTTCTATTGTGGAGTACCTGGTCTCCGCCGGTAACAATTTCCGACTAACATACATCACAGGATGTAGTGTACCCTCGTGGTCTTGCATAAGACATGCGCCAATGCCCACAGATGACGCGTCGGTCCGCAGTATAAAGGGTTTGCTCAAATCAGGCAAAAGAAGGATTGGTCGTCTGGAAAATAACTCCTTGATTTTTGATAACGCTTTCTCGCATTCTGCCGACCATACAACCCTGTTAGGCATCCCTTTACTAGTAAGAGAGGTTAAAGCATCAGAAATTGTAGAAAATTGAGGGATGAATTTGCGATAAAAATTGACAAGTCCCATCAGGCTTCTGACCTGCTTCTTAGTCCTAGGTGCTTGTAGTTCCAAAATTTTTGTAACCATGCCAATCTCGGGTTTTAATAGATTATTACCTACGATAAACCCCAAAAAGTTCAACTCCCTAAAACCGATACAAATCTTACTAGGGCGTGCCGTTAAACCATGCTTACGTAACCAACGCAACAGGGAAGACAACCCCGACATATGTTGTTCCCATGTTTCGTGGAACAGGCAGATATCATCAATGTACGTAATCACATCCGTACGATGACCTAGTAACTTTCTCATCATTCTGACGAAAGTTGCGGGTGCATTAACTAGCCCGAAACACATAAAATTAAACTGAAATAAACCCTTTTGGGGTGGAAAATGCCGTCAAAGGTTTAGCCGACGGAACCTGCCAGTATCCCCTAGATAAATCCAGTTTACTAAAAAATCTGGCATGGGAAAGTTGAGTAAGGAGGTCTTCTTGGTTCGGTATTGGCTCAGCGTCAATCACAGTGACACTATTTAATTTACGGAAGTCGATGCAGACACGCACGGACCCATTTTTCTTTCGTACCACAACCATGGGGAATGAGTAAGCAGACTCCGATGGAGAAATGATCCCCAACCGTAACATGTCATCTAGTTCTTTTTCAATCACCGACTTGAAATGTAATGGCTGCGGATACGGCTTCACCGTGATCGGTTGGTCGTCCGTCAGGATGATATTGTGGCAGATCAAGTCGGTACGTTCTGGCAAATCAGTGAGAACATCTCCAAACTCTCCAATGACTGATAGAGCCTCAGATGTCTGTGTTATCCTTAGGCCGTCACATATCTGCACATTCTCCCAAGACTCAGAAAGAGCAAAGGGAACAAGAGACAGCTGGAGATTAATACTTGTATCATCTCCTATGTCACCCAATTCATTAATGACCACAGAACATGCCATCGTCGGGGTCTCCCCAGACAACCTAGTGTCCACCCCTTTTAGAGCCTGTGGCCGTTCTATATAAGGTTTTAACGTATTAATGTGGAATACCTTCTCCTTGTTCCGAACCTGTATTAAATAATCAACATCCGTTACCCTCTTAAGCACCTTAAACGGTCCCTGCCATGTAATGCTCAAACGGTCTTCCTTTGATGGCAGAAGAAGCCATACCTCTTCACCGGGAACCAAGAACAGTAATTTGAATCCGCGGTTAGCGTATTGCCTGTTCCGCGCCCCCGCCACGGATAAGTTATCATGTGCCACGGCACACGCTTTGACAATACGGTCACGCAGGTTTATGACGTATTCATAACTGGAAACGGAGGACCCATCAGAACACCAACCAACCAGTATATCTTTCAGAATGTGCATTGGGCCTCTCGAATTCGCCCCGTACAATAGTTCAAATGGAGAGAACCCGGTGTTCTCCTGAGGCGCCTCTCTATAGGCAAATAATACTGCTGGAAGGAATTTATCCCATTCCTGGGGAAATTTAGCAGTGACCTTGGCCAACATATCCTTCAATGCGCCATTAAAATGGTTCACATACCCCGTTTGACTGGGGATGATAGGGCTGGTGAAAGATTGGGAAATGCCTAACAATTTAGTGATCTCGGCCATTTCCTTGGAAATGAATTGACGTCCCCTATCTGACAATATCACCTCGGGAAACCCAAACCTACTGAACAACATCTGCAACGCATCCGCCACAGCCTGAGAGGTTATAGTCCTCATTGGCACAGCCTCGGGCCATCTTGTGCATAGATCCACCATTGTCAGAATAAAACGAAAGCCTCTCTCTGGTGCAACAGAAAGAGGACCAACGATATCGATGGCAACTTTCTGGAAGGTGCGAACCGACAAATCAACAACCTGCAACGGAGCCTTCGGTAATTTGCCTTTATGTGTCACTGGCTGACATACCCTGCAAGACCTGCAGTATACCTTAATGTCTTTGTTGTATGCCGGCCAATAGAATTGTGACAGAACCCTATGGCAAGTTCTTGCAACCCCATATGTCCAGCGAACGGTGAATCTTGTGCCACCTGCAACACCTTTGATCTAAAGGCGACAGGCACAACCACCTGGCGCTTGAATTCGAATTGGCTGGAAACGCATCTGGTAAGAACATCATTTTTCATCTCAAACCAGTAACGTGCCGACTTCGTGCACTTTACATCACCATTTTGGGCCAAAGCGTAACATTTGTGCAATGTTCCATCAGCTCGCTGCTGCTGGACAAAGTCCGGTGCTGGTACATCGGGACCCGTGGAGGTAATACATGGGACCGCGTAAGATGTCGGTAATTCCCCCTGTATCGCCAATGAAATGTCGTCTGTTCTGGTCTGCGCCCTTGTGACCACCACATTGGCCACAACTGACCGTTCGACCTGCCATTTTGTGATGTCGGCCTGAACACAGTCATGAACACCAAGCACGTTCCCTATAATCAAATCGACCACTGGAGCCTCAAGAACACACGCCTGCACCCGACCAGAAATAAAGGGTGTATCCACTTCTATAATGGCTAGGGGGTAATATTCAACATTTCCCCCAAATGTCACGCATCCGACAGTCTTACCAATAAGGCACGATTCGTCAATACATGATCGGCGCACTCCTATCGTAGTGCAGCCTGTGTCCCTCAACACAGATACCAACCGGTTCTGAACCATGCCCTGGTGTAACTCTAAGCTTCCGCTCCCATCAAGAGAAGAGAGGCAAGGCAGAGTATGACCACAAATTAGTAATGGTCTGCCATCAGGTTCAAACAAAGGCCTACATCCCTCGCAATCTTCGTTATTAAAGGTTTTCAGAACGCATGCAGCATTAGCCTTTTCTGAATTGTTTGGACAGACTCTTGCAGCATGTCCCCTTCCGTCACACGCGCCACAACGAAGCTGACTACCATCATCTTTTTTAGGACTACCCTTTGGTGAATTGAGGAGTTCTTGCTCCCGTTTGTCATCCCTGTCATTCCTTTTACTCGGACCACTTCTTCTATACCAGCAATGATCGGGATTGTTGGGAGTATCTATTCTGACCTGCCTCCGAGCAGACCTTTCATGCCTATCTCCCGTGTATCTAAACGGAGATCTATCCTGACGGTAGAACGATTGATTTTTCGGGGATCTGTATCCCTTAAAGCTATCATAGTTCCCATGAGATCCATGCCCACTAGAGTATTGCCGATCAAACCTTCTCTTGGCAAACCTGTCCGCACTCTTGGACCGATGTTGCCGGAAAGGTTTCCCACTAACCTTGCCAACACATGTAGCGAAAGGCTCAGGGACAAATGACTTGTGAATTGTCTTACCAGGGTGATCGGTAACGTACTGCCACCCCAACTCTGACATAGCAGTAATGTCTCTAGGTTTGCGTTCCTGAAAATATGCAACCATGTCAGAACAACATGAGGACAACACCTGTCCCGCAACATGATATCAAACAAGAGATCCCTGTTTATTCCCTCTAGCTGTGTCCATCTATTAAGGAGAAGTTTAATTTTGGTGACAAAAGAGCCGAAATCTTGGTCGGCGTCTCAGTTCCGTATCTGCTTCAATCTGTTTCAGTACCTTATCTGCTTCAATCTGTTTCAGTTCTTTATCTGCTTCAATCTGTTTCAGTACCTTATCTGCTTCAATCTGTTTCAGTTCCCTATCCCTATCTGCTTCAGTCTGTTTCAGTACTTTATCTGCTTCAATCTGTTTCAGTTCTTTATTTGCTTCAATCTGTTTCAGTTCTTTATCTGCTTCAATCTTCAATTTTTGTAATTGACGCTCCTCATAGCGTTCTCGTCTGTCATCTTGTTTTTTCTGTAACTCATACTCTTTGTGTTGAGTCTTTGCCCACTCAAGCAGAGAATCCCCCGATTTTCCTGTCTTCTCTCCAATTTCAATAAAAATCCTCAAGGCTAGACATAGTTATAATCTATGTGCAATACATATGCGGTGGCAAGCTACGAAATAAGTAAAATTATGAAGGTTACCAATTCTTCAAATTGTACCCATACCCCTACAAAAATTATAATAAATATATTGTTGCACACGTGCACTATATACTTTGCAGACGATGGGTACGACGTACCTACAGTTACGAATACACCTGATTAAAAAAACAAGCAGGTGAAAATACAGTATGACAAGACAGTTCCAAATGAGGGATCTGGTGAAACGAATCCTTGTTTGTCTATACCCAATTAATGTCACGATACAATGACATAAATCTCAAGCTCACACAGTGGTAGCTTTAGACAAGGACATCCGCATAATGGCTAAAAAAATGATGTCCGTACCCCTCTCTTATTTCACTAATGCGTGATTTTACAAATACATATCATGTAAGAAAGGAAATAAAAAATCAATATACTATGA
Organism: Oreohelix idahoensis; assembly: GCA_024509875.1. Taxonomy (NCBI): domain Eukaryota; kingdom Metazoa; phylum Mollusca; class Gastropoda; order Stylommatophora; family Oreohelicidae; genus Oreohelix; species Oreohelix idahoensis. The sequence goes on along the minus strand of JAMPIV010017739.1, from coordinate 121,347 downwards.
GCAGGACATATAATGATGAGACACGAACTCACTTGACAAACAAGCACCAAAAGTGCGATAAGAAAGTGATGACAGATATATGAGATAGAAACAAATAATTATATACAAACCGTACTGTTAACAAACGAGAACAAGGAGATTGTCAATATAACTTATGTACAAGATAGCAAGAAGAAAACAGGAGAATTACGATAGCAATACATGACGAAAAAGAATACTTGCAAAAATATGACACTATGCATACAAACAAGACAATCACCGCTAAGACACTGAAAATGTGCACGGTCAGTTATGCTGGACAGTCAACAGGGTCAACTCTCTGTGCCTGTACCAAACTGCAACAAAAACAGTGTTACTGCCTAAAGAAATCAGTTCAACAAAATCCCTTTCCCATAATAAAAAAAAAAGAAAATGTTAAACACGCCACCAATTCCACCCTCAAACCAATGTATTAAAATAATAAGACAATACAGACGGCACGAAAACCAGTAGTGGACGGTGAAGCGACGAGGTCTGTAGCAAGGCAATATCAAAAGGCAGAAAGAAGTCACACAAATAATTGAAATATGTAAAACAAATGAAATTACAAATGAAAGTATCAGAGACAATGAAAAGAACAGATAATAAAATAGTAACAGTAAAGCATCATTGCAACTACCAGCATATGGAGAAACGAGCTAAACGAAAAAAATTCAAATGGATGAGCAGAGTAGACCAGTAATTAAAAACATGACGATAAGGGAAACACATAAAATAAAATGACGTCAAAAAAGAAAGTAGAACAGTGTGGTGAAGTGGGATGTTATAAATATTTATAGGGGACTTAGTGTACTGACTGAGATCAGCTGTGAAGGTATCTATATCTATTAAGAGTAGTGTATTATAGATAACCTTACTTGCTACCACATATCTATATATCTCAGTCAGAATTATTCTGGAATAGTGTGATGACTACGTTATGTGTCTAGGGTATGTGTATGATGAAGTGTAAGTCACAACAACAGACAGATAAACAATTTAATTTAATCCACTACTCTTGACAACACTGTGACACTCACATACATATAACACTCTATGAGAATATCTTAAGGAGTCACTGATAACTTTTCAAATAACAATATGTATTCATGGTTATCATAAAGGTATATGTGTGTCCTGATTCAAATACAAAGGAACCAGGAATCACAATCAATTTTAATTACAAGTATATGTACAGACTTTATCAATATGAATATTGTAGTGACATATATTATTAAAAAAATATCCTATGTGTGTCAGTTGTGTAGTAGTAATATGAGGTAATACTGGTTTTGTTTTGTTCAAGCTCTGTTGGTATTTGTCATCATGACTTCAATAGTTTGTCTTTTGGGACTAGTATTGGAGATGTTCTCAGTTCCTGATATTAAGACAATTAAATTCCCCTCTGAATGTTATTTTTACAAAGTCATTTCAAGATGAGGGGACATAATGTTGAGCTCAGCTGGCCAAATCAGCTTATCTTGCGTGATGGCGGCAGGGAAGGACTCCTCTGCTCGAATTCTCCTCTGGGCTCTGGAGACACCTCACTGATAGCTAAAAAGACCAAGGAGTATGCTGTCCGACTCTGGATTCAGCAAAGCTCTGACCAGGTGCTGCTCAGTACCATCAAGACCACGGTCCCTGAAAACAAGAAGGATGTACCTTCTACTTCATAACTAATTGATACTCTAGTTCTACACTGAGCACAATACAACACATCACAAACATTGAGTTCAGAGCGTTAGGCCAACTGTCAGCTTCATCTGAAATACTTTATACCAGTATTTACCTCCTTAATGGTTACCACGCCTCTGCACTTCCAGCATTATTTCTTTCTAATCAATCATCCAGGTGTCAGTGTACTATTTGGCCATTCCATGCCGTTTTACTTCCCTCCGACACCCTCTGTTCAGGCTGGAGCATTATAGGCTTTATCTCCTGTTTGCCACTGAACTACACATATATATACAGGCATAAATTAACAATTTACATTCAATTTTCATTAAAAGATACTGAATGGTTCAAGCTTACCACAATTTCATGGAAATAAACACAGATACGTTGATTAGCAATGAATTCTGGCACAATTACTGGCACAAATTCCCATCTGCTCATGTTCCAGGCTTTTATTTAGCAAAAATATGAGCTGGCTTCAACGCACTGTTGCTTTATCAAGATTATTTGCACTAGTGGTCTCGAACTAACGCTCCTAAGTGAGTATATCAGCGAGTCTAGCCAATGAGGCCACGTTTCGACAAGTGTTTGAAAAAATGTTACCTTTTCACGTCTCCCCTAACAACGAAAGATAGTATTTATAGCCCGACCAATCGTGGTTAGTCTTGCATTTGTTGCGCTCCAATCAATTTGGAGTTTACATGGTAGGCTATTTATGTAACGTAAGGTTTTTTCAAACACGTTATAAAAAAATTTTATGAGCAGAAATGATTCCATGCTGTCAGGCATCCCCACTATTTTATTTTGGGTATAATTTATTAATTCCTGGACTATTTGCGTAACGTTTTACATATTCTTTGTCAGCAAGCCCTAAGGAACCCAAATATATCAAATTTGTAAAGAGAGCTACGTGGCTTGCGCGTTCAAAAATATGTATTTCCTCCCTCCTGTTTCGAAGATGTGCTGTCTGGGTACTGTTATGTTTTCAACCGTAAACCCATCTATTGTTATCTTTCCTAATAAGCGTTTTTACTGGGGAAGGGTAATGTTTTTATCACTGTCCGTATGAAAAAAAGGTAGTGCATGTAGTCTTACACGCGTGATGGCAGCTGCATGTTGTGTATCGCGCGCGTCGCGTGGTGGCATTAGCGAGTTTTAATTTTGGCGTTTTCGCTTTATCTGCCACTCCCTCTTCTTCTCTTGCTTATCCTTTTGTCCATCTGTCTTGTTTTTCTTGGTAACAGTAGTGCGTAGGTTTAGTAAATAAAGACATGAATGGAATTTAAAATTTAGGTCAACTTGCATATTTCAAGGTTTTTCTTAGTAAAGGCAGCACATTTTATTCGTGTGTTGTGTCTGGGAAACGCGTGTTTATGTTGCAGAAGGCTTTTAATATCAAACGTGAAAGCGTTACCAATTTTGCATTACGCAGTAGAAAAAACAGAAAGGGGAGATTTCGAGTACAGGTCCTCTTTGTGATTGACAGCACTGTTCTTTTACCATTGCTTCTTCTCTTTATTTAGAACTTTGAATATGTATTGTATTAGGTTGATTTCAATTTACTCTGATAATAATTTATATATCATGTGGATTTTAGAATATTTCACGACCACCTCCCCTCTTATAAAACAGATCACATTTATATGTCAGTCCTTTATTCTATATACACATAGAGAAATTTATTATTAGTTCTGGGGTTTACGGTGATTCTCATCACACGGATGGCGGCTTAAAAAATCCGCTCCCAAATTGGTTTTTCCAGATATATACTCAATGCTAAAATTATATGGAGCCAAAAGTAAAGTGACCATTAGGAGAGTAAATTGACTAGACAGTTTCTCAATGCTTTAGCCTGTTGTGCTAGAAAACGATACCCCCCCAGGTTTGTGGTCTGTTTGCAAATTAAATGCCTTCCCATATAGATAAATATTGAATTTCTTTATCGCCCATATTACTGCAAGACATTCCTTTTATCGCTAATAGTTGATGGTAGTTGGGATTTCAGCTTTAATTCAACTTTCTATGCTAAGCAGCATTGCCTACACTGGGCTTAATTCCCCATCACAAGTGTGCATCTGTCTGATTTCTGTAGTATGTGAGTTGTCTTCGCTATAGAGCCAATGAGTACTTGGCCAGCATCCCGTAGCGCTTACAATGTCAATTCTCTTGACTTAATAGTCAGGGGTAATTTCAATCAAAGGCTGTTTACTTGTGAGCTTTTCCTTCAAATTCTTGTGGTATAGTGTACATTTTCACATGTGTATGGGTGTCCCCATGTAATGTAGGATCTGGAATGTTTCCTTACGTGTCAATTGACAGATTAACGCGGTGTGCTCGATCACTGGAATGTAAAAGATATCTATTACCTTTCCCAGTTTAAGAAGGGTCAGGGAAAGGATCAGCACAATGGAATTAAAGTAGAATCTTGTTATCGGAGATGAAGATACTGGTAGAAACCACCAGAAAAGAAACCACATGTGGAACCTCGAGACAAAGGATCTCACGTGCTCGCCTTCTGGAAGTTTTGTGGCGTCTCGGGGCACTTTCTGTTTTTTTAGAAGTTTCGGTTATGCTTAAATTCTCTTGGGGTCACAGGGTGGTCAATGTCAAAGTTCCCTGATTGCAAAATACTGATGTTCTGGTGTCCCAAAATATCTCAATTCTTTACATCCAACGACAAATTGATTTGACCAGTTAAAAAATTCGGGGCTGTTAAATTTGCCTCCCTAAGTTTCGGATCAAACAGCACCAGTTCACGAGGAGAGTCAATGAGATGTTCCTCAAAATTTGTTTCAATGCATTGCTATAAGGATATCATCCATTAAAAATTTGTTATACAGGGATTGTATTCAAGATGATCCAGATAATTATTTCTCATCATTCTAGAGAAGACACTAGGCCGCATTCTTCAACTTCCAAAATGGCTTCTAATCATTTATTAAACTCATAGTTTGTCCTTCTGAGGTACTAAAAGCTAGTGTACTATGGTCACTCTAACCTCAGCCATGTTACTCTGGAAAAAAAACTGATCAGTTATCCTTTACTCAGATTCCCCCACTTTTGAGGAAATATTTTAGCTTTCGCATATTTTAGTCTTGGTCAAAACAGCTGATTTGTATCCGGCAATGGATCCACCTGTCCTTCTGTAATAGCATTCAGTCTCCTGTAATCTATACAGAGTGTATGTTCTCCAGAGGGCTTCCTTAAGAGTACAACACCGGAACTATACGAAGAGTCACTGTGCGAAATAATTCCTTCCTTCAACAGATAGTCTATCTCTTCCTTCAAAGCTTTCTCCTTAGCAAACGGAATCGAATATGGTTTCATACAGACAGGTGTGGAGTCTATTAGTTTCATATCATATTCCAATAGGTTTGTATGCCCTGGTCGGTCTGTTAACACCTCTGTATGAGTATCTAGAACCTGTTGCACTCTCTCTTTCTGAGTTTTCGTTAAATGTGTACTGATTTTCACCTGTGCTGCTGTCTCACAGGGGTGTAATGGATATTCAAATGATGAAAGTGGTTCCTTTTTCATCTCCATTCGCGATGGACAAGGTCAACAAGTGTGTCTCTTCCTGATGTTCTCTTTCCAAATATTTCTTCAGGAGATTCACATGATAGATTTTTTCTTTCCCCTTCTTATCTATCTTATAATTTGTTCTAGACACCTTCTCTAAAACTGTATATGGACCCTGCCATCCAATTTGTAACTTATTCTGACTCCCAGGCAAAAGAAGCAGTACTTTCTCTCCCACAGCCAAATTTCTGTCTTTCGCCTTCCTGTTATAATAGGCAGCATGTTTCTTCCTGGCTTGTTTCAAATTTTCATTGGCAAGTTTCCAGCCAGTTTTTAACCGAGTGGTCAGCTCATTCACATATTGGTATGAAGATGTAATGTTTTCCTCTGCCTTTTCATCAGTCCACGTTCTTAACAAAGCTACATATGGACCTTAAATTGTGTGGACCTATTTGTCCATGCACCGGTATGGTCTCTTCCACTCGAAGCTTTATAGTGATGATTTTTCCTCCCAGAATTATCATTCACAAAACGACCGCTACCAATTTTTTTTATTCTGGGCTTTTCTCCCCACTTAAAATTCTTGATGAGAGATTTTCCTCCCTACATCCTCTTCCTCCAGTTTGTTTTAAGTCCGATTGAGGGATTTTCGGCTTATCCTGGGGTAAGACATCTTTTTGCACTCTCCGCATAGTGGCCATTGTAAAACAGTTAAGTGAAGCTTGTCCGTGAAAAGGGGCTTCCCATTCCATTTGGTCCACTTTATCAAATTTATTTTTCTTTTTATTATCAGGCCTAGTTTGCCCCGTGGCGTGTCCAGGTCCTGATCCATGTTCCCACTTGTGGGTGTTCCCTCATGTGCTATGCTACACCTTTCTACAAAATTCTCAATGTCCCATCTTGCTTTGGGCCAAAAATAATTGTGAGCCACCTTTTGAATGATGGTACCTATCTTCTCATGGTCCCCATCTGGTTTCACATGTAGGCTCCTTATTAAGTCTGCCCTATATCTTTTTGGAAGAACCAGCTGTCCGTGACCTTTGGATCTAGCTTCAGTCTTCCTATACATCAACTTGTTTTTCATGTAAAAATCTCCCTTGCCTGGAGTTGTATGACAAGTTGACAATTTTCTGAAACAAGGCTTGAGTGTTTTATCCCCAGCCTGTGCCTTCCTCATCTCTTCTGGAGTGGTATCAAACAACATAATATCCTCCTCCTGTCTTGAGGTCGACCTGACCTGAAGGGTTGCCATATACACAGGTTTCCTTCTGCAACGGTCAGTGTCATGATTGTCCATCTGACAATTTTTACACCACCTTTTTCCTTGGTTGAATGATTTTCTTTCATCATATTTCCTTTCATCGAATTGTGGGGTTTTATTTTTATTTTCATACCGTGGCCTATCAAACTGGTGCTTACCTTTGTTTTGATCCCTAGGATCAAATTTATTAAAGGTCTGTGGTGCCCTAAAGTTATCCACTTGTTTCTTTTTATTACCTGTTACCTCTGCTTGAGCTGCTTGATACCTTTCAGCAACATTTAGCAACTCACCCAGCCTCTCTGCACCTTGTTCCATGAGAAACTTTCTCAGGTCTGGAGCCATGGACTCTCTTAGTTGCTCTATAAGGACCATTTTCCTTAAGATCTTGGGTTTTCCCCAGAGAAGTCCATTTCTCCAAGTATGTCTCTATTCGTGCAGAGAACTGGTGATAGGTTTCACCTGACAGTAGTTTAGCATTCCTAAATTTTTTCCTATAAAATTCTGCATTCTTTTCATACCTTAACAAAAGAGCCTGCTTTAGCATGTCATAATTTTCCTGATCACCTCTGCTCATTTTTGCAAAAACTTCATTAGCTGCCCCACGAAGTCCCTGAGATAACTTTAAGCTCCACCTTTCTCTCTCTAACCCATACGTGGTAGCTAATAGTTCATACCTATTTAGGTAGCTCTCTATATCATCGTCTTTCTCAACAAAATGATCTAAATGAAAATTCATAGCTGAGGTTGAGGCTCCTTGAGTAACCGTAGCATCAGAGGCAAAGGGACTGGCACCATTTTCAGGAGCATGGCCTTGAAACTCAAACTCCCTTAGTCGTAACTCATGTTCCCTTTGTAATCTTTTATCTTCTGCTTCTCCCTTTCTGCAGCTAATTTCTTCTCTTCTCTTTCTGCAGCTAATTTCTTCTCTTCTCTTTCTGCAGCTAATTTTTTCTTTCTTCTCTTTCTGCAGCTAATCTTCTTTCTTCGGCTTCCAATTTCTTAGCCTCTTTGTCAGCCTCAATCTGCAACCTCTTAGCCTCAGCCTCAATCTGCAACCTCTTAGTCTCAGCCTCAGCCTCAAATTGTAACTTCTTAATTTCCCTTTCGGCCTCTAACTTTCTTTCGGCTTCAAACCTTCTTTCTTCGCGTTCAATAAATTTGTCACATTCCGTAGTGACATAGGCAACCATAACTTGCCCATCTAATCCTAACTCTTTTGCAGTCTGAACAGCAGCAGATCGAAATTTGGCCAGGTCCGCCATTGTCGATCAGGTAAATTTATACAATGTCTAACCAACAATTCAATCTCTAAATATATATCTAATGGACAACACAGGCACCGTGAGCTCAACCTTATTTAATTCCACCCAAGGATACCTTTTAATTCTTATATTCCCTGAAGTGAATTACCCCCAATATTTTTAATAGGTAAAGATTCAAAATCCCAAGAGCGAGACCCCAATATATGTGGTGAAGTGGGATGTTATAAATATTTATAGGGGACTTAGTGTACTGACTGAGATCAGCTGTGAAGGTATCTATATTTATTAAGAGTAGTGTATTATAGATAACCTTACTTGCTACCACATATCTATATATCTCAGTCAGAATTATTCTGGAATAGTGTGATGACTACGTTATGTGTCTAGGGTATGTGTATGATGAAGTGTAAGTCACAACAACAGACAGATAAACAATTTAATTTAATCCACTACTCTTGACAACACTGTGACACTCTCATACATATAACACTCTATGAGAATATCTTAAGGAGTCACTGATAACTTTTCAAATAACAATATGTATTCATTGTTATCATAAAGGTATATGTGTCCTGATTCAAATACAAAGGAACCAGGAATCACAATCAATTTTAATTACAAGTATATGTACAGACTTTATCAATATGAATATTGTAGTGACATATATTATTAAAAATATCCTATGTGTGTCAGTTGTGTAGTAGTAATATGAGGTAATACTGGTTTTGTTTTGTTCAAGCTCTGTTGGTATTTGTCATCATGACTTCAATAGTTTGTCTTTTGGGACTAGTATTGGAGATGTTCTCAGTTCCTGATATTAAGACAATTAAATTCCCCTCTGAATGTTATTTTTACAAAGTCATTTCAAGATGAGGGGATATAATGTTGAGCTCAGCTGGCCAAATCAGCTTATCTTGCGTGATGGCGGCAGGAAAGGACTCCTCTGCTCGAATTCTCCCCTGGGCTCTGGAGACACCTCACTGATAGCTAAAAACACCAAGGAGTATGCTGTCCGACTCTGGATTCAGCAAAGCTCTGACCAGGTGCTGCTCAGTACCATCAAGACCACGGTCCCTGAAAACAAGAAGGATGTACCTTCTACTTCATAACTAATTGATACTCTCTAGTTCTACACTGAGCACAATACAACACAAAAACATTGAGTTCAGAGCGTTAGGCCAACTGTCAGCTTCATCTGAAATACTTTATACCCAGTATTAACCTCCTTAATGGTTACTACGCCTCTGCACTTCCAGCATTATTTCTGTCTAATCAATCATCCAGGTGTCAGTGTACTATTTGGCCATTCCATGCCGTTTTACTTCCCTCCGACACCCTCTGTTCAGGCTGGAGCATTATAGGCTTTATCTCCTGTTTGCCACTGAACTACACATATATATACAGGCATAAATTAACAATTTACATTCAATTTTCATTAAAAGATACTGAATGGTTCAAGCTTACCACAATTTCATGGAAATAAACACAGATACGTTGATTAGCAATGAATTCTGGCACAATTACTGGCACAAATTCCCATCTGCTTATGTTCCAGGCTTTTATTTAACACAAAAATGAGCTGGCTTCAACGCACTGTTGCTTTATCAAGATTATTTGCACTAGTGGTCTCGAACTAACGCTCCTAAGTGAGTATATCAGCGAGTCTAGCCAATGAGGCCACGTTTCGACAAGTGTTTGAAAAAATGTTACCTTTTCACGTCTCCCCTAACAACGAAAGATAGTATTTATAGCCCGACCAATCGTGGTTAGTCTTTCATTTGTTGCGCTCCAATCAATTTGGAGTTTACATGGTAGGCTAATTCTGTAACGTAAGATTTTTTTCAAACACGTTATAAAAAAAAATTTTATGAGCAGAAATGATTCCATGCTGTCAGGCATCCCCACTATATTTTATTTTGGTTATAATTTATTAATTCCTGGACTATTTGCGTAACGTTTTACATATTCTTTGTCAGCAAGCCCTAAGGAACCCAAATATCCAAATTTAAAAGAGCTACGTGGCTGCGTTCAAAATATGTATTTTCTACCTCCTGTTTCGAAGATGTGCTGTCTGGGTACTGTTATGTTTTCAACCGTAAACCCATCTAATGTTATCTTTTCTAATAATAGTTTTTCAGGATTTATAAACCTAACTCTGGGAAGGGTAGTGAATTTATCACTGTCCGTCTGAAAAAGTTAGTGCATGTGGCCTTACACGCGTGATAGTAGTAATTGTGTATCGCGCGACGCGTGTTTTGTGTTGGACGTGTTCGGCTTTATGCCTCTCCCTTCCTTCTCGCTATCCTTTTGTCCATCTGTCTTTTGATCTTGGTAACATAGTGTAGAAAAAGACATGAATGGAATTTAAAATTTAGGTCAACTTGCATATTTCAAGGTTTTTCTTAGAAAGGCAGCACATTTTATTGTGTGTTTGGGAAACGCGTGTATGTTGCAGAGACATTATATGTCAGTCCTTTATTCTATATACACATAGAGAAATTTATTATTATTTCTGGGGTTTACGGTGATTCTCATCACACGGATGGCGGCTTAAAAAATCCGCTCCCAAATTGGTTTTTCCAGATATATACTCAATGCTAAAATTATATGGAGCCAAAAGTAAAGGCCATCGGAGTAACCTGGAGTTCTCATGCCTAGCCTGTGCTAGAAACGATAACGGTTTGTGGTCTGTTTGCAACTTAAATGCCTTCCCATATAGATAAATATTGAATTTCTTTATCGCCCATATTACTGCAAGACATTCTTTTTCGCTAGTTGAGTAGTTGATTTCAGCTTTATTCAACTTTCTGCTAGCATATGCCACTGGGCTTAATTCCCCATCCAATGCATCTGATTTCTGTAGTAGAGTTGCACCTAACCCAATATTACTTGCATCCGTCCTTACAATGAATTCTTGACTTAAGTCAGGTAATTTCAAAATGGGTTTACTTGTGAGCTTTTCCTTCAATTCTTGGTAAGACATTTCACATTGTGGTGTCCATGTAATGCGATCTGGATGTCCTTTACGTGTCAATTCAGTTAACGGTGCACATATGGAATTAAAGTTTTTGATATACTTCTGGTAGAAACCACATAATGAGACAAAGGATCTCACGTCCTTCTTGGTTTGTGGTCTCGGGGCTTTCTGTAGTTGCTCTAAATTCTTTGGGTCAGGGGTCATGTTTCCCTGATAAACTGTGTGTCCCAAAAATTCCAATTCTTTACATCCAACGCAACATTTGGTTGGTCGGGCTGTTAAATTTGCCTCCCTAAGTCTATCAAACAGCATGTTCAGAGAGTCAATGTGTTCCTCAAATGTTTCTGTTGCTATAAGGATATCATCCATAAAATTTGTTATACAGGGATTATTCAGAGGATCCAATAATTTTCTCATCATTCTAGAGAAGACACTAGGCGCAATCTTCAATCCAAATGGCAATCTATTAAACTCATAGTGTCCTCCTGAGGTTACTAAAAAGCTAGGTATGGTCTAAACCTCAGGCTTTACTGGAATTCTGATAGTATCCTTTACTCACAGATCCACTTTTGAGAAATATATTTAGCTTTATTTATTCCTGGCAAAACAGCTGATTTGTATCCGGCAATGGATCCAACCTGTCCTTCTGTAATAGCATTCAGTCTCCAAGGTGTATAATCTATACAGAGTCTTGTTCTCCAGAGGGCTTCCTATAAGAGTACAATGCACCCCGGAAATACTATTACGAAGATTTCATCTGTGTGCGAAAATAATTCGTTCTTTTTCACTTTAATAATGTCTGAGATAGTCTATCTCTTCCTTCAAAGCTTTCTTCCTTAGCAAACGGAATCGAATATGGTTTCATACAGACAGGTGTGGAGTCTATTAGTTTCATATCATTATTCTATGACAATTAGGTTTGTGTATGCCCCTGGGTCGGTCTGTTCGTGTAACAACACCTCTGCATGATTATTTAGAACCTGTTGCACTCTCTCTTTCTGAGTTTTCGTTAAATGTGTACTGATTTTCACCTGTGCTGCTGTCTCACAGGGGTGTAATGGATATTCAAATGATGAAAGTGGTTCCTTTTTCATCTCCATGGCGATGGACAAGGTCAAACAAGTGTGTGTCTCCTTCCTGGATGTTCTCTTTCCAAATATTTTTCTTCAGGAGATTCACATGATAGATTTTTTCTTTCCCCTTCTTTATCTATCTTATAATTTGTTTCTAGGACACCTTCTCTAGAAACTGTATATGGACCCTGCCATCCAATTTGTAACTTATTCTCTGACTCCCGGGCAAAAGAAGCAGTACTTTCTCTCCCACAGCCAAATTTCTGTCTTTCGCCTTCCTGTTATAATAGGCAGCATGTTTCTTCCTGGCTTGTTTCAAATTTTCATTGGCAAGTTTCCAGCCAGTTTTTAACCGAGTGGTCAGCTCATTCACATATTGGTATGAAGATGTAATGTTTTCCTCTGCCTTTTCATCAGTCCACGTTCTTAACATAGCTACATGTGGACCTTTAATTGTGTGGACCTATTTGTCCATGCACCGGTATGGTCTCTTCCACTCGAAGCTTTATAGTGATGATTTTTCCTCCCAGAATTATCATTCACAAAACGACCGCTACCAAATTTTTCTTTTGGGGCTTTCTCCCCACTTAAAATTCTTGATGAGAGATTTCCTCCCTACATTCTCTTCCTCCAGTTTGTTTAAGTCCGATTGAGGGATTTTCGGCTTATCCTGGGGTAAGACATCTTTTTGCACTCTCCGCATAGTGGCCATTGTAAAACAGTTAAGTGAAGCTTGTCCGTGAAAAGGGGCTTCCCATTCCATTTGGTCCACTTTATTCAATCTATTTTTCTTTTTATTATCAGGCCTATTTTTTCCTCGTGGCGTGTCCAGGTCCTGATCCATGTTCCCACTTGTGGGTGTTCCCTCATGTGCTATGCTACACCTTTCTACAAAATTCTCAATGTCCCATCTTGCTTTGGGCCAATAATAATTGTGAGCCACCTTTTGAATGATGGTACCTATTTTCTCATGGTCCCCATCTGGTTTCACATGTAGGCTCCTTATTAAGTCTGCCCTATATCTTTTAGGAAGTACCAGCTGTCCTTGACCTTTGGATCTAGCTCCAGTCTTCCTATACATCAACTTGTTTTTCATGTAAAAATCTTCCTTGCCTGGAGTTGTATGACAAGTTGACAATTTTCTGAAACAAGGCTTGAGTGTTTTATCCCCAGCCTGTGCCTTCCTCATCTCTTCTGGAGTGGTATCTAACATAATATCCTCCTCCTGTCTTGAGGTCGACCTGACCTGAAGGGTTGCCATATACACAGGTTTCCTTCTGCAACGGTCAGTGTCATGATTGTCCATCTGACAATTTTTACACCACCTTTTTCCTTGGTTGAAAGATTTTCTTTCAGCATATTTCCTTTCATCGAATTGTGGGAATTTATTTTTATTTTCATACCGTGGCCTATCAAATTGGTGCTTACCTTTATTTTGATCCCTAGGATCAAATTTATTAAAGTTCTGTGGTGCCCTAAAGTTATCCACTTGTTTCTTTTTATTACCTGTTACCTCTGCTTGAGCTGCTTGATACCTTTCAGCAACATTTAGCAACTCACCCAGCCTCTCTGCACCTTGTTCCATGAGAAACTTTCTCAGGTCTGGAGCCATGGACTCTCTTAATTGCTCTATAAGGACCATTTCCTTAAGATCTTGGGTTTTCCCCAGAGAAGTCCATTTCTCCAAGTATGTCTCTATTCGTGCAGAGAACTGGTGATAGGTTTCACCTGACAGTAGTTTAGCATTCCTAAATTTTTTCCTATAAAATTCAGCATTCTTTTCATATCTTAACAAAAGAGCCTGCTTTAGCATATCATAATTTTCCTGATCACCTCTGCTCATTTTTGCAAAAACTTCATAAGCTGCCCCACGAAGTCCCTGAGATAACTTTAAGCTCCACCTTTCTCTCTCTAACCCATACGTGGTAGCTAATAGTTCATATCTATTTATATAGCTCTCAATATCATCGTCTTTCTCAACAAAATGATCTAAATGAAAGTTCATAGCTGAGGTTGAGGCTCCCTGAGTAACCGTAGCATCAGAGGCAAAGGGACTGGCACCATTTTCAGGAGCATGGCCTTGAAACTCAAACTCCCTTAGTCGTAATTCATGTTCCCTTTGTAATCTTTTCTCCTCCTTTTCTGCTTCCCTCTCTGCAGCTAATTTCTTCTCTTCTCTTTCTGCAGCTAATCTTTTTCTTCTCTTTCTGCTTCCAATTTCTTGTCTTCTCTTTCTGCTGCCAATTTCTCTGCAGCCTCAATCTGCAACCTCTTATCAGCCTCAGCCTCAAATTGCAACCTCTTAGTCTTTCAGCCTCTAACTTTCTTTCGGCTTTTTTCTAAACCTTCTTTCTTCGCGTTCAATAAATTTGTCACATTCCGTAGTGACATAGGCAACCATAACTTGCCCATCTAATCCTAACTCTTTTGCAGTCTGTACAGCAGCAGATCGAAACTTGGCCAGGTCCGCCATTGTCTATCAGGTAAATTTCTACAATGTCTAACCAACAATTTAATCTCTAAATATATCTAATGGACAACACAGGCACCGTGAGCTCAACCTTATTTAATTCCACCCAAGGATACCTTTTAATTCTTATATTCCCTGAAGTGAATTACCCCCAATATTTTTAATAGGGAAAGATTCAAAATCCCAAGAGCGAGACCCCAATATATGTGGTGAAGTGGGATGTTATAAATATTTTATAGGGGACTTAGTGTACTGACTGAGATCAGCTGTGAAGGTATCTATATCTATTAAGAGTAGTGTATTATAGATAACCTTACTTGCTACCACATATCTATATATCTCAGTCAGAATTATTCTGGAATAGTGTGATGACTACGTTATGTGTCTAGGGTATGTGTATGATGAAGTGTAAGTCACAACAACAGACAGATAAACAATTTAATTTAATCCACTACTCTTGACAACACTGTGACACTCACATACATATAACACTCTATGAGAATATCTTAAGGAGTCACTGATAACTTTTCAAATAACAATATGTATTCATGGTTATCATAAAGGTATATGTGTCCTGATTCAAATACAAAGGAACCAGGAATCACAATCAATTTTAATTACAAGTATATGTACAGACTTTATCAATATGAATATTGTAGTGACATATATTATTAAAAATATCCTATGTGTGTCAGTTGTGTAGTGGTAATATGAGGTAATACTGGTTTTGTTTTGTTCAAGCTCTGTTGGTATTTGTCATCATGACTTCAATAGTTTGTCTTTTGGGACTAGTATTGGAGATGTTCTCAGTTCCTGATATTAAGACAATTAAATTCCCCTCTGAATGTTATTTTTACAAAGTCATTTCAAGATGAGGGGACATAATGTTGAGCTCAGCTGGCCAAATCAGCTTATCTTGCGTGATGGCGGCAGGGAAGGACTCCTCTGCTCGAATTCTCCTCTGGGCTCTGGAGACACCTCACTGATAGCTAAAAAGACCAAGGAGTATGCTGTCCGACTCTGGATTCAGCAAAGCTCTGACCAGGTGCTGCTCAGTACCATCAAGACCACGGTCCCTGAAAACAAGAAGGATGTACCTTCTACTTCATAACTAATTGATACTCTAGTTCTACACTGAGCACAATACAACACAAACATTGAGTTCAGAGCGTTAGGCCAACTGTCAGCTTCATCTGAAATACTTTATACCAGTATTTACCTCCTTAATGGTTACCACGCCTCTGCACTTCCAGCATTATTTCTGTCTAATCAATCATCCAGGTGTCAGTGTACTATTTGGCCATTCCATGCCGTTTTACTTCCCTCCGACACCCTCTGTTCAGGCTGGAGCATTATAGGCTTTATCTCCTGTTTGCCACTGAACTACACACATATATATACAGGCATAAATTAACAATTTACATTCAATTTTCATTAAAAGATACTGAATGGTTCAAGCTTACCACAATTTCATGGAAATAAACACAGATACGTTGATTAGCAATGAATTCTGGCACAATTACTGGCACAAATTCCCATCTGCTTATGTTCCAGGCTTTTATTTAACACAAATATGAGCTGGCTTCAACGCACTGTTGCTTTATCAAGATTATTTGCACTAGTGGTCTCGAACTAACGCTCCTAAGTGAGTATATCAGCGAGTCTAGCCAATGAGGCCACGTTTCGACAAGTGTTTGAAAAAATGTTACCTTTTCACGTCTCCCCTAACAACGAAAGATAGTATTTATAGCCCGACCAATCGTGGTTAGTCTTTCATTTGTTGCGCTCCAATCAATTTGGAGTTTACATGGTAGGCTAATTCTGTAACGTAAGATTTTTTTTCAAACACGTTATAAAAAAATTTTATGAGCAGAAATGATTCCATGCTGTCAGGCATCCCCACTATTTTATTTTGGGTATAATTTATTAATTCCTGGACTATTTGCGTAACGTTTTACATATTCTTTGTCAGCAAGCCCTAAGGAACCCAAATATCCAAATTTAAAAGAGCTACGTGGCTGCGTTCAAAGTATGTATTTTCTACCTCCTGTTTCGAAGATGTGCTGTCTGGGTACTGTTATGTTTTCAACCGTAAACCCATCTAATTGTTATCTTTTCTAATAAGAGTTTTTTCAGGATTTATAAAACCTAACTCTGGGATGGGTAATGTATTTTATCACTGTCCGTCTGAAAAAAAAAAGTTAGTGCATGTAGTCTTACACGCGTGATGGCAGCATTTGTGTATCGCGCGAAGCGTGTTTAGTGTTCGGCTTTCTGCCTCTCCCTTCTCGCTATCCTTTTGTCCATCTGTCTTTTGATCTTGGTAACATAGTGTAGAAAAAGACATGAATGGAATTTAAAATTTAGGTCAACTTGCATATTTCAAGGTTTTTCTTAGAAAGGCAGCACATTTTATTGTGTGTTTGGGAAACGCGTGTATGTTGCAGAAGGCCTTTAATATCAACGTGAAACGTTACAATTTGCATACGCAGTAGAAAACATGCGTAAGAAACATAGACCACTGCATCAGAAGATGTGTCATGGTCGTATCCGCCATTCACGTACATGTAATCAGCACGATTACAATGTTCTGTCTTATGCAACGCCATATATCAGCATCAGCATTCACAGATAATGCTGCTCAGCAAATCACGTATAGTTCCTCAGCACGACAACGATAGTCGGTAGCATTCACAAACGAGTAAAATTTTCATGCTGACAAAAAGTTACTGCAGCAGGGTTGCGCAATAAGCATGCACAGGCAATGCAACGTATTCACGGTAGAGGCGAACTGAAAGATGTGTACTGGCAGGTACACACGTGTAGTATTGTTATAATTTGTTGTACCAAAAAAACCAATGTAGGCGACGTATTCGTGCTCTCAGCAGGTAGGCCACCAATGGGCAATCGAGAACCATAAAATCAGCAGGCAACTGCAACGACCGACAACTTTAAAACATGTTCGCCTACGCCTGGAAGGAACTAAAACCTCAAATTTTCCACCACAATTACGACAGACCCACAATTAGCTCTCCAAATCACTGACAATGTAACTAATCCAACAATAAGACGGCATCGTCGTCGCCCCAGCCTGACAGGAACTCATTAAACCTTGGCTTAATAGTAATCAAACTGCACAATGAGTCCATCCACGAACCTGTAGCTTGTTTTCGCCGACAACAAATCCATTTCAAAATGTCCTCATCAGAAAAACCAATTGCACAAATAATGGGATGCAACCCAATCGCCAACAAAAGCCTCGACAACTGTAAACTTGCTATGAGGGAGCCCTAATAAGATCAATACAACAAATATCCAGATACTACCAGTCACTAACAAAGTGGAACGCTAAAATACACCTGTATAGAGGACCACAGCCCCCAAAAATACGTCACAGTATAATATCTACACCTTCATGACATTGTCCTCTAAGCTCGTATCAAACTGCGAGAGGTCACACAATCAACATACTTGTAAACGCCATTCACAAAGTGTACACGAAGGAGTGCTGACAATCTCCCTTTTTAATAATAACAATGCTACATGTGCGAATGCAATAACAACAGCACTAAATTGTCAGCAATAACCATATGGCTGGATCACCAATTCCTACTACCATTGGAATAAAAAACACGGCTGTACAAAAGCCAGCAACCATAAAGAGAGCACGATTAATATGCAATGCGGGTTCTAAAGCCGGCCAACTGACATCTTTCTCTGTCAGGCTTCCTGTTCACTCCATTCCATTGCACCCCTTTGCACCATTTTCTTTTAAAGCTGATGTGCGCACCAAAATATATGTTTATTCCACCAAAGTCCATGTGCGCAACAAAAGATATTCTGTGACATCCAGGATAGCCTATACTTTTATTAACATCAAAACCTCTTATAACAGTAGATAACCAATTGGCAGCAACTCAGATTAATTAACATAACTGCACACACCCCGTCCTTTAAAACAAGTAAATAAATAAAAAATATATATATAAAAATAACAACTAGTAATATGGCTGGTGAGAAAGTTAATAGTATTATTTTACTCCGTCATATGACAATTAGCTTTAGAGACGTAACTCGGGTTTATTTGTAAGTTTAAAAGCTAGCGCAGCTATTTTATAACTAAGTGTGCTTACCGATATTACAAGAATTAGTCAGTTCTAAAATGCATCTGCAATCAGCCGTAAGAGCACACATTCCATACTGCAGGAAGGAGTTCCTTTGGTAATTCTGAAAGAACAAGCAAGGTATACTGCTTGAGTCCAGGTTAAATAGTCAGGCTCTACCGCAAGTCGCTTCACATTTCGCGAACACCTGGACGACAAGCGGCGAGACATACATAGGGACAAAGATATTAGAGAACCGAAAGTTTTCTCCCCCTGGGACCAAAGATGAAAGGGTTATTGTACCTGCGAAGTAGCTGAAAACTCGCCTGCTTGGATCCTAATCTCAAAGGGTTCCGAGAGAAACACGGACCAGTCACTTGAAAAAACATACCGCCTCGCTTATGTCCGCTTTCCCCGAATCAAAGATATTTAGAAGATCGCCGCTTTCAGCATGACAAGATTTACAGACCTCTCAGTGTAACTGAACCAAAACACGTGATGGAGGCTGGGCTACAACTGTCAATTCACGAATGACGCAGCAGCAGCCAGGAATTGTATTCGCAGACGCTAGTTAGAGGTAAAGGGGATGAGACAAAATCAAAGATAACAGAGAAGCGGTCGTCAGGACTAGAAAAGTGACAGAATTTCTTATTCAACTCACGACAATGATGTTTCTGGAGCTACCCCTTTCTAATCTTAGAATTTTTTGTGTGTGTGAAAAAGAGGCTGACCAAAAACAACTTGCCGGAGAACTGTGGAGGCTGAAATGCAAAGAAAGAACAGTAGCTGGGGCACTGCACGAAGGATGGTCGCCGACCGAGAACAATGAAAGCAGTTTGTTGCTTACCTACAGGACGCCACCAGGCGTGATAGCCACTAACTTCTTTGTTTTGGTTTGGTTTTAAGGACTATCTTCATTGCACACAGACAACTCCATCAGTGCTCCGATTTCATCCCTTAGATCACACTAGGAGGATCTCACCACAGTGCACGAACTCCGTAGCACCGGCGAGAATCCCAATATGTGTATATAGGAATCTCACATTCTATAAATATATTTGATGGGTAGGTTTCTAATTTTTAAATTTTGCCAGGGCAGCGGCCTGATAGGCCTACTCTTTACGATTTCCAACTGCCGCTGGATTTTAACGTACGCAACGTGCACACGGGACCTCCTATTTTTTCGCCCTCATCCGAGAAGGACAGGCATCTGATCTCACTACCCAGGAGACCACCGAGGGTATAACATCATTAGAACCACTGGTTCTGAAAAAGAATTTCCATAAAATATATTCCCTCTCCTGGGAATCGAACCGCGTACCTCTGGAATTCGGGGCACATGCCATACTTCTCAGCCACTCCGATCCCCTAAATCAAGACTACTTTGACAGTCAGGGACAAATGATCAAAGAAGAAAAAAGAAGAAGAATCTTAGAATTTACTTCCAGTCCAATGGCCTGTACGGTATTTGGGTCCTAATATTCTGTGTTCCTGGCTGTCTACGATTTCTCCTTGACAAAATTGAAAGTCATTGAAGTACTTTCACAACGCTGTAGAATATAAGCGACATTTTTTCTCACACACCCAAGCTGCTTCGTGGAGTAGAAGTCCAATCGGAAGCAGTCTATCTTAGCATCTCAAACGCCAAACCAATTGAAAATAAGTGTCTGATTTTGGTAGGGATCCCCCTACTACCCTCGTATAGAACATCACTACATGACAACATAAGATATTAAATAAAGAAATATTATACACATAAAGGTATGTTTCAGGCGCTCGTAAGAAATAAAGAAGCAGAAAGCAGACCTCGGGTTTCAACTCTTTATTTTTTTAAACATAAGATGTTGTACTTTACATGGTATTCTCAAACTCCATTACCATATAAGTTCTTTCTACTTTCGTTTCGCCTATCATGTTTACTAACTCACTACTTCACAGATCTATCACTGATAATATCCTCCTAGATGTTACTTTTTCGTAGTTGATTATTACGACACATTTACACTTTTCGTGTCTTAATCTTTAACAAGACTGATATCTTCCGACATTTCAGTGAAATCGGTCATGATTGCGTACTGACACCAATCTCCAAATACAATGTTTTCCATATTCGACAACTGAGAAAACTTGGTTAGTAGCAATTGTATGCTACCGATGCCCCGTATCAAAGGTTGCTATCTGCCTTTGCCGACAAAACATTTTCGTTCTATGCCGTATGACGGTATTTGTTCAATCAGCCCATCTCGCTACTTACAGACACCTTTCTTGTCGGCCGGAAGCTGTTATATAATCTATTATGCAAACAACTTCACCATGCACAAAATAGAAGTCAAAGTAGCTTTGAAAACAGGTCAAGCGGGAAGGTACTAATATTGAGTGCCAAGATATAAGTTAACCTTGGTCGATGGGAGCGAAAAAATGCGCCATGGAGCGGACAAGAAATAGGGAAAAGAAGGGCACAGGAGAAAGTTAAAAGAGGTCACAGAAAAATGTAACAATCAAAGATTTGACTTGTCACAGTAATATAATTAATTGTGACGAAATGGACGACCTCTATCGATCTTTGGTTCTCTCCGGCAGTATCGATACATTTGTGGTACTGATTTTTATTATGTGCTGTCAATTATTGCACTTTGCGTTCTTTTCTTTCTTTCCTTCTTCGTTATTTTTCTGCTAAGTAGCAGATATTTGATTTTATCAAATAGTTTATTATAAGTGATAAATATCACATATGCTTGACGCTTCCCAGATTTGTAGTTATAGGTGCCGCAGATTAACACGTACATCGGTCAGCACTATCGACTTAAATCACCGATAAGACACGGAGTTTGCGTACTCATACGACAGAAAACGAGATTACTGTTTGTGGGACACATGTGGGCAGACAAGAGTGATATAATCGCTTCCGGTCACTTGGTTAACAGTAATCATGCATTTATTACATTTTAGACAGTATGAGTCTACAAATGTATTGATGAGAGTGTATGCAAGACTTATGGAAGACGTGACCTTTTGCAAAATTTTTCCATGTAGGAAATATTTTGAAAGTGCCACACCCGACCTGTGGTTAGTGCGCTGGCTTCCTAGCTCGGTGGTCCAAGGTTCGATCCCCAGTTGAGGTGGGATTTTTTAGACCTATGAAGCTAGTCTTCACTCTGGCGAGGTCTGAGGTTGTCTTGGCGAGCTTGAAATTCACAGTGAGATAAAACTGCGACAATTGCCAGGCTATATTCCCATCAATGTTGTTATGAATCTAATCAGAAAGATCCAATCATTTCTTGTGTAAAGAGAGACTCAATTCAAGCCTATAATAGATACTCTTGAGTTTTGGCCATTGTTGGACCACTACTGCTTAGCAGGGGAGGCAATACCGTCACATTAATAACGAAATGTAATGAAATATTGTAAACTGAAATAATGGCTTTGTTTAAATAAAAACCACTTCAATTTTATATTTACTTTAAAAGGTAAAGGTAATCTTACTAAGATAAAGTAAATCTCATAACAGATACTACTTTAGGGGAGTGAAGTGTTAGAAACTTCACTTGAACTAAGTTTCAGCTTTATGAGGTGGGGTGATAAATCTCCTTCCTCCCTGCATTTGCCTACCTTAATTCATAGCAGAAGCCAAAAAAAAAAGAAGAAAACAGGAGAATACGACAGCAAAACATGACGAAAAAGAATACTTGCAAAAATATGACACTATGCATACAAACAAGACAATCACCGCTAAGACACTGAAAATGTGCACGGTCAGTTATGCTGGACAGTCAACAGGGTCAACTCTCTGTGCCTGTACCCCACTGCAACACTGATAGTGTTACTGCCTAAAGAAATCAGTTCAACAAAAGCCAGGTACCCATTTTTACACGTCGGTGGACCGGAGCGTGACCGCGGGCTGATTTTGAACCAGCTCCCTTTACCTCGAGATGCAAGCCCCCTAACCACTGTCACACGGACGCTTGACTTTGAAAAGGGAAAACTCGATGGTTGCTGAAATTGTATAAAATACAACTAAGAAAAAAAAAAAAACAAAGAAACGCACCATTAAATTCTTTCATTTGAAATGTACGTGATTCTTTCTGACTTTTGCCGTCCTGTTTTGTTTCATTTGTGATTGTTATTGATCTTCGGTCAGTCGTTAATAAAACTGTCAAGCATTTGTACAATGTTTTTCAAGATCTAAAGAGATTAAGTTATGTTTATAACAAGCGGTGATTTACCTGAGCTGTTATACTTAATATGACTTTTAAATGTATATAAGACAGTATGTGTTTGTATTTGCTCGTGTTTAGGTCTGTCAGTGGGTACGTCGGCTCATTAATCTATCGGCTTGTCAGCTTTACATCTACCAAAGCCTATAGATCTGAGTACAGCGAAGGATCTCACTATTTGTTTAACACAAGCTGCCGCGATAATGGTGTATCACTGAGATATTGTCGTGAACCACGAACGCGGTCGTTTTGCCGTGTAACAAAGGCAAGCCTGGTTTATGATATTATCTGTCCTCCAGGCTTGTTTCTCAAACTTTTTGTTAGTGGGGGCCTATTTGATAATTGCCACTGCTTGCTCGAACATTGTCCGTAAAACAGTCTGACACGTTACAGAGTATCGATTAATTAAAGTCAAAAGTAGTGGTATGATATGAAAAAAAAAAAATATATATATATAGCGGTAATAAGGTAAAGGTAAAGGATCCCGTTACACGCCCATTGAGGCATATTGGGAATATGGTGTTAGGCTCATATTTTCTTGACCATCGGCACACTAGGGGTGATGTGGTCAGCATCACGCCAGCCGCCTTTACGTTCCCAGAGTTGCTCTGGTACACAATTCATGAGGCTGGGTCGATCCCGGGGCCGCTTGAGGTCTAAAAAATCCCACCTCAACTGGGGATCGAACCTTGGACCACCGAGCTAGGAAGCCAGCGCACTAACCACAGTGCTACCGCGGCTCCTATATAAAGGTAATGGTAGTCCCATAGCAGTTCCTACCGTAGGAAATTGAAGGGTTAGAGATTTGCCGCTGCTGGGACTCAGCTTTTTATAGTGGGGTGAGCAGTTTTTGTCCTGGTAGCTTTTGCCTTTCTTAACTCGTGAGAAGAGTCAGGTGTCCATTTCTTTTCGCTGGGTAGACCGGAGCATGACCCAAACTAAGTCCGTTTGCTACCAGAAGCAAGCGTTCGAACCTTTTTACCACTCGGCTGTTTGGTATGACATACAGAGAAGAAACCACTAAATAGTTATATTGTTACAATGTGGCATTATATAAGAAGTAAACCATAACATAGTCACGTGGTTTTATATGGTCTGACTTCAGGTTGTTGTTGTTTAACTAGGGCAGCTGAGCTTCTCGCTCTTTAGCAGCCAATACCAAGTTGAAGACTCCTTGGTATTATCTACACTGTAGATCTAGGCTTTTCCTGTGACTTTTCTGCCATTCCGAAACGTGTTGAGTTGAAGTCATGAGCTCTAGTTTCTCCAGCTTGGCTTGCATTTAAAGGATCGTCACATCTGGTCCCAAGCTAGGAGTAAGAAGTGCGTGGCATACTTTGCATTCCCCACCATCAAAGGGGGCTCTCCAACTATGCAGAGCTAAAATACTGTACTCTGAATCTAGCCTCTTCCAAGGAATTGTCACGTCCTGCAAACAGCCACTTCTCAGCTTCTCATGCCTATCACTGGGACCATAGTGAGATCCTTATGCATGCAGTCAACCAAGTCAAAGCCAAATAATTATGCATGGGGCTCAAGTGACTTCTCCAAGCGTAGTGTGCAATGCTGGGTTCTCAACAAGTTTCACCACAAGGGGAATCCCTGTAAGTGTGTGGATGATTTCAAGAGTCAATGAGGATGTAATTTGCCTCACAGACACAGTTTCATTTCCACGTACATATATTGTTGCATTGTGCATAGCTGGTGGTCATATAAGGATACGCCTCCATGCTTCTGACTTCAGGTGAAATAAGTCACAAAGTAGCCACACGGTTAGACGCGTTATGACATAAGAAATCAGTTTGTAAACAGCCACCGGGTTAGACGTGTTATGATATAAGAAGAATTTAGTCAGTATAGCCATACAAATTAGACGGGTTATGATATAAGAGTTTAATCAGTAAACAGCTACAGGGTTAGACGTGTTATGGTAAAAGAAGTCAGTCAGTAAACAGCCACAGTGTTAGACGTGTTATGGTATAAGAATATAGTCAGTAAACAGCTACAGGGTTAGACGTATTATGGTATAAACATTTAGTCAATAAACAGCTACAGGGTTAGTCATATTATGATGTAAGAAGCCAGTCACTAAACAGCCACAGTGTTAGACGTGTTATGGTACATGAATTTAGTCAGTAAACAGCTACAGGGTTAGACATATTATGGTATCAGAATTTAGTCAATAAACAGCTACAGGGTTAGTCATATTATGATGTAAGAAGCAGTGGCGTATCCTGGTAATGCGAGCTAGGCGTGCTGCTACTTAAAATGAATATGTACGCCTACTATTTAACCCCTTCCCCTCTTAATTTAAAAACCAACTATATTCAATTACGCAACGATAGTTATTCGGCTGGAAGAAAAACATTAACTAAATAATACATATTTTCACTTACAGGTTTCACTTGAATATCAGATCTATTCTTCTTTCCTTTTGCAGAAATTTCTCTGTTACAGCATCATAAAATGTATTCTTCATTCTAACCTTGCTCAAAAGTTCCTTTTCAGTGGACAATAGGTTGAGACTGGAGAGTCGATCTTGACCTTGTGTAGATTTGTGGTAACTGTGGATTTGCTTTAAAGCTGAAAACGATCTTTCTACAGAAGCAGTAGTTGCTGGAATTGTCATTATCAATTCTGCCAGTTTGAACACTTCTTTAAAGCCTGAACTGAGATCATTTTCAACTAAGAACTGCAGTAACTCATGAACTGACTTGATGCAGAACTCATCCGAACAATAAAGTACAAAAAGTTCATTCTTCAATCTTACGTAGTCGAACATTTCTCCATAAACGTCTTTTAATTTTTTGATGAGGTCCTCTGGAAAATTTTTCTTAAAACTGGTATACTTTTGCTCATAAAGAAGGTGGAAATACTCAAGTTTCTTTTAAGCTGCAAACCGTGTATCTGTGTTGTTACATAGGTTTTATGAGCATTAAATTGCCTATATCCTCTTCTTTTTCTTTCACCCGTATCCTCTATTTTTATTATCACTCTTTATGTATTTTTCGCATCCATTCGTTTGCGAGTAATAATATTGTTCCCATTATCACTTTCGCCAGTTTCGTTTCTCATTTAGAAACGCATTTCATTGCTGATTAAACTGAGAACGCAGTTATGACGTAACGTGTCAGCGCCTACCCGAGACGCAGAGTGTTAGAATGCATTCCGTCAGACAGGGGAGCAGACAGCTGTCTACAGTTTCGGCTAAGTTTCTGGGCCTGAAGTGTAAGAATTCACTCCGTCAGACATGATGAGGAGACATTTGTCTGGTAGTTTGCATCTGACATGTAGTTTCCAAGGTAGATTCTCAGTGTCAGGTGATATGACACTCACGCTCCACGGCCAGAGTTGGCGTAAGGTGCGAGAAAGCAAAGTGTCAGTTATGGTTCTCAGGATGAGTTTCTCGGGGTAGGTGCAAAAACTGCCCCTGCAGTGCAGACAAGTTGTCTACATTTGCATCTGACACGTAGCGCTTCGGCCGTTTCTTAGACGGAGGTGTCAGAGACGCAAGGTGGCAGTTACGGCATGCGTTTAGGTGTTAAACGTAAGCGTTAAAGACGGAAAAGGGGAGAGTACTTCGTTTTGCGAAATTTAAACGTTTACCTCTTTGTCTGGAAATAGATATTAACCAGAGTTTGAAACTTTCTTTTCATTCTCCAACTTGCAGTAGACAGAATCACTCGTGCTAGTGAATGAAGCTTGTATAGCGAAGTCATTAGTTTCTCGTCAAATTTTGCCGAGCTTCTAAATACCTATCTAGTGAATTATCCTAGTCGTTGTGAAACTGTAATTCTGTTTGGAGGTAAAATATCATATATAACATCTAGTATTTTGTGAAGTGTTTAAAGTGTTAAATCGCTTATTTTATTTCTCTAGTTAGATTTGGTGCAGAGCGCTTAATTTATATAGTCTGTATTATTTTATAGTGACGAGTTACAGTGGAAAACAGAAATTATATTTCTAGCTTAAACTCAGTCGGCTAATAAAGGAATTTAATTTAACTGCTAATAATCAGACGAGAATAAACTTTCTAAACTAACTTTATAATGCTAGATGCTTCATGAGTGGTGACGGAACACGTATGTATTCCTAATTCATGAGGATTGATGATTTTTAAATATAACTTATTGCACGGGAAAATTTAAATGATAAGACAAGCTACGCTTGCAGTTTAAATTATCAGTTATAGTATGTATAATTATTTGATATGTGTTCTTTCCATTTTTATATAGTGAAACTGTGATACCCAAACTTTGCCAGCGTTTGAGTAAAAGAGATAAATCTGTGAAGAAAACAACAAACATTCTTACCTTAAAGATTTGATGTATAACTTTTTTACAAGAACTTTAAGAGGTTAAAGAAGTAACGGGTCATCGAGCCTGATTTGATTCTTCCTGAGAAAAACTCTAGTCATTTTTCCGCCTGGGTGGCAAGTAACATATTTCAATCAGTAAATTTCCCGACACTGTTGACAAGTGGTGGTGTGACCAACTAAAATTCCTATACTGAGAGAAGGTGCCGACCTGACATTCCTCATTTGTTTGAAATCTAAGATGTTGACACTGTGCTCGCTATAAACGCTCGTGCTTGGACAATTTTTTTATGTGACTTAAACAGACATCCAAAACAATAGTATTCCCAAGAGAACGGTCCCGGAAGTAGTAAATTCAACCCGTCTTTTTGGACCTGGGGTTTTCTTGGCCAAGATTACCATTGAAGATTCTGTATGGGCAAGTCCTAAAAATATTTTTTGTTGTTGTTGAAAAATGCACGTGAGCACAGTTGAATGAATAGAGTGAATGCAGGACTGAGCGATCCCTTTTATGGTGGTATTTTGACACCCATTCATTTTTTTGCTGTCATAACATTTCTTTATGCAAGGTATTGCTAACTAAATATATATATATATATATATATATATATATATATATATATATATATATATATATATATATATATATATATATATATATATATTCCCTTATACTAGATCAGAGTATCCAGTCTGTTCATACCTTAAGGGGGAAGAATTTTAGATTAAATCATATGTAGCTGTGACTCTTTGGGCTATCACTTTCTTCTAACGGGACTGTGAGCTATCCATCGAGGGAAGGATCATACCAACGGGTCTATCATTCTGGTAGCATTTCTGATTTTTGTTTATGATTTTTTTTGTATATGCTTGATGTGATTTGATATGTTGTGAGAGAAGTTTAGTCTTGATAAATAAACTACTCATAAAATTTAGTCCAGCGTGTCGGTCAGTTCGTTTTCCCAAACTATTCATATAATCAGTCATAGTTTTTCCTACGTCTGTACGTCTAACTGTCGTCTTATGTGTGTATGTATGTGAGTGGATATATATATATATATATTTCATATATATGTGTGTAGACTGTCTGACTCAATTTAAATCTGTCGTAGTAGATAGGTGAAAGAGAGAAGATTTTCTTGATTTCAGAGACAGCCTCTACCACATTTCTACCATCTCACTCGTGAAAATTTATTGCTATTACTACTTCTCACTGTGACTATCACTTATTCTAATCTATTCAGAAGGGACCAACCCAAGTCTTAATTCTCCTATCAAAAATCTACGACATGTGTGAACACTAATGTTATCAATGATTTCAAAATACAGTTGGCAACATGCATCTTTTCCTATACAACCACGGCGTCGTTTATTTGTAGGTGATTCAAATTCTTCTCCCCTCCTTCCCAATGCAACATAGCAAATGTCATTAAAGGCAGAATCCCTTGCTCGTTGAAGTTCATTTTTGATCTCTTCTATTTTCATGCAGCAGTACAAAATATCGAAATTTCTTGTTTGAAGTAAATTGTATAAAACATCTGTATATGCAAATAATCTTGAAAATACTTGAAGCAAACTCTCAGATTGGGATGCTGGAACGTCCGGACTATGTTGACTGGACTATCCGAAAACCTACAGGATGTAAACGATGTAAGGAAGACAGCCATAATTAATGATGAGCTTAAACGACTTCAGGTGGATATAGCTGCACTTCAGGAAACGCGCCTGGCGGGCTCTGGAACGGTGAGCGAGAAGGACTACACATTTTATTGGCAAGGGAAAGATCTTAATAAAGCTAGAGAACACGGAGTAGGTTTTGCGGTCAAAAAAATCGCTAACTAAAATGGTTGAACCAGGCGAGAATGGATCAGAACGCCTGTTAACGCTCCGCCTGCAAACTAGCACAGGTCCCATCACCCTTGTCAGTGTGTATGCTCCTACTCTGTACTCTGCCTCAGAAGCTAAAGATGAGTTCTACGAGAATCTAACAGCAATTATCAAAAGCATACCTAGGCAAGAACAGCTTGTTCTCCTTGGTGACTTTAACGCTAGAGTGGGTGCCGATAATGTTTCGTGGCCTTCATGTCTGGGCAGGTTTGGTATTGGCAAGATGAATGAAAATGGACAACGGCTCTTAGAGTTGTGCGTCCACCATGACCTCTGCGTGACCAACACCTACTTTCAGACAAAACCCCAGCATAAGGTGTCATGGAGACACCCACGATCCAAGCACTGGCACCAACTTGACCTGATTCTCGTCAGAAGGCCACTACTCAGGTCTGTGCTCTCCACGCGCTCGTACCATAGTGCAGACTGTGATACAGATCACTCCTTGGTTTGCTGCAAAATCAGAGCACAACCAAGAAAACTCTATCGTGTCAGACGTGAAGGGAAACCACGCATTGATACCAGCAAAATGTCAGACCCTTTCATGATCGCTCAATTCACTGCGACCTTCGAGAAAGTGCTCAGTAGCCCTCAGCATGGTGATACTATTACAGAGAACTGGGAGCATCTACGGAACACCATTCAAAGTACTGCACTTGCCACCTTTGGTAAGAAAACAGCAAAGTCAAATGACTGGTTTGATGCTTCATCAGATGTGATGGCACCTGTCATTGAAGCTAAGCGCAGTGCTATGAATGAATACAAACGTTCACCGAGTGCCAGAACCCTACAGATCCTGAGGGCTACGAGAAGCAAAGTTCAACAAACTGCTCGACGCTGTGCAAATGACTACTGGCTCCAGCTCAGTGAGAGCATCCAGATCGCAGCGCAAACAGGCAACATTAGACAAATGTATGACGGTATAAAGAAAGCACTTGGCCCCCATAAAAGTAAGACGGCACCGCTAAAAACCATCAGCGGAGAGAAGCTAATCGATAAGGGTAAGCAGATGGAGAGGTGGGTCGAGCACTACTCTGAGCTTTACGCTAGAGACAATACCGTTACGCCTGCAGCCCTTGATGGTGTCAACAGTCTGCCAACTATGGAGGAGCTGGATGCCGAACCAACATTAGAGGAACTCAGCAAGGCCATTGATAGCATGGCCTCTGGCAAAGCACCAGGCAGTGATGGGATTCCTCCTGATTTAATCAAATGCTGTAAGAGCACGCTATTACATCCCCTGCATAGGATGCTGTGCCAGTGCTGGGAAGAGACAACTATTCCTCAAGACATGCGAGATGCCAAGATTGTAACACTGTATAAAAATAAAGGAGACAGAAGTGATTGCAATAACTACAGAGGCATCTCTCTTCTTAGTATTGTTGGTAAGGTTTTTGCCAAAGTCATCTTAATGCGACTACGCAAGTTAGCTGAGCGCATATATCCAGAGTCACAGTGTGGATTCCGAGCTGGCAGATCAACAACAGACATGATCTTCTCTCTCCGCCAGCTTCAGGAAAAATCAAGAGAGCAGAAAAGACCATTATATATCGCTGATACCTCAAAGATTTTTTGCTACTGCTGATAATTATTCTCATTTAATAGTTTAATGGCTATTTATGGTCATGCGTGACTACCGTCACGCCTACTGTTCTCCTACTGTGTTAAATGTTGTAGTGAGTGTGCGTGGGTACATTCACACGCCACAGATACACACCTCAGAGGCATGGAATGGTGTAACGGCAGGCGAATGTTAATAACGTTTATTACACCACAACACGTTCATGAAATACACAGAATATACAGTCACAATTAAGTACAAGTCATAGCAATACAATAATACAGTACTCCAGTCACATCTCCACTTCTCATAATCATTAGCGCTCTACAACATCAACACTAGATCCTCTCAGCAACGGTCGGCATCACCGTGCTAATGTAATAAATAATTTCCTCCTCAAATATGCTTCATCAAAGACGCTCTCAACATTGGCGCTTTAATTTAGATATGGATCCTTTCAATAATAACAATGGCCTCCTCAAATATGCTTCATCAAAGACGCTCTCAACATTGGCGCTTTAATTTAGATATGGATCCTTTCAATAATAACAATGACCTCCTCAAATATGCTATAGATCCGGTTAGCCAACGGACATCATCCTCGCCGTGCTAACTACATCAATGGTGAATACTTTCGGCAATTTCTCGCAAGACTGCCCTCCCTGGCAATCTGCAGTAATCTCGCCTTCACTCATCTTGACATTTATATATTCAAACATAAGTCCTGGATCCTTACCTCTTCAAAAATACTCACAAACATAATTCTCCAATAAACTCAGAAATTATAGGCCTACACAAAAAATATGGCCTCTAGAACTTTTGCACTGCGCAGGCATACTCGAAACACACACTGTAGGACCGACCTCTCCCGTCGGTACCCAAAAACAGACTGCCCTTAGTTCACACACTAGATCCGCCAAAAAAGACACGAGACTCGGTTGTTTAAAAAACACAACTCAGTCTCGATAATTGCATGGGCTAGACACACGAGCTTACTCACAGCTCAAGACAGTTCAGAGAAAAAAACATCTCCGCCATTTGAACTGACCAGTGTTCGCCACTTGGAAACTTCTCGATCACACGAGGGAATTCCCCTAATACATTTTTAACTTAACATCAGCTTAACCAAGCAACGTAACCCGTAATCGAATCCATTTGCTTAACATTTTCAAGATCACTTCCCTTTGATAATATTTACTCTGTATCAATCGCCTTTATAGACCTCACAAAAGCATTCGACCTGGTTAGTAGGGATGGACTCTTTAAAATCCTTCTGAAAATAGGCTGCCCTTCTAAAATGCTGGAAATGATAAAGTCATTCCATGACGGCATGAAGGGAACAGTCCAATATGCTGGAAGCACGTCACAGCCCTTTGATATACGAAGTGGCGTTAAACAAGGCTGTGTTCTGGCTCCGACCCTCTTCGGAATCTTCTTTGCCTTACTCTTGAAACATGCATTCAGAGATGCAACTGAAGGAATATGCCTTCACACTAGGTCAGATGGCCGTCTGTTTAATCTTTCAAGGCTGAAGGCAAAAACAAAAATCAGAAGGGTCACTATAAGAGACTTGTTGTTCGCTGATGATGCTGCAGTCATCACTCAAAGCCAACAGGAGCTTCAGAGCTTGATGAATCGCTTCACTAAAGCATGCAAGGACTTTGGCCTCACAATAAGTCTAAAGAAAACGAATGTGCTGAGTCAGGATGTGGGTGCTGCACCAGTTATCACTATCGATAACTATGAATTGGCAGTGGTGCACCACTTCACATACCTAGGGTCTACCATCAATGACAAACTCTCACTGGATACAGAAATCGACAGCCGCATTGGCAAAGCTGCAGCTACCTTTGCCCGCCTCACATCGCGTGTTTGGGGAAACTCTAAACTCACAATGAAGACCAAAGCTGCGGTATATTATGCCTGCGTCACCAGCACACTCCTATATGGCAGCGAGACCTGGACGACCTATGCTAAGCAAGAAAGAAGGCTCAATACCTTCCATTTGCGGTGTCTACGCCGCATCCTCGGCATCTCGTGGAAAGATAAAGTGACAAATGTCGAGGTGTTGTCACGTGCTGGCCTTCAAAGTATGTATACGCTTCTTAGACAGCGCAGACTTCGCTGGCTTGGCCATGTTCGCCGCATGGATGATGGTCGCATCCCAAAAGATATCTTCTACGGACAATTAGCAGAGGGCAAGAGAACAGTTGGGCGACCACAGCTGAGGTTCAAAGATGTGTGCAAGAGAGATATGAGGGCACTGGACATGGATCCAGCAACATGGGAGGATAAAGCTGCCGATCGCACTAAGTGGCGATGCTATTTACGGCGCCACCTCAGATTGGGCGAAGAGAGGCTCACACAAGAAGCAGAGGTGAGGAGAAAACGTCGAAAGGAGCACCAGGAAAATAAGCAGCTGAGGGCTGTCACCTCAGGGGCGCATTCCCATAGTCAGTTATGACTGAAGGAGCTATTATATTATATTATATTATATTATTATTATACTTGAAGTAGGAAAATTGTATTTAGGCTCCTCAAGAAAGACAAAAAGCCTTGCGATTTAACCACTGTGTCAGCATCCCATTCTAAAGAACAATCAATGACATTTTCAAAAAAGTCAATAAGCTCTAACCAATGATCGTTCACTGTATGTACTAATCTGGAAGTGAAGTTCCACATGGTAGGTGCTACAGTTGGCAACTTCTTAGAAAGAAATACTTGAAGAGCTATTGTTCTCTTAGACGATTTTGAGAAAAATGCAGAAAGACCATTGAGAGTTATAAAAAAAATATTGCAGTCTTTGATATTCATCAAACTTTGTTGCAAGACGAGCTTCAATGCATGGGCACAGCAATGAGTAAAGAGTGCTTTTGGGTAAACATCAATAACCTTTTTTTGTAAGCCATCCAAATGACCTGCCATCACAGACGCTCCATCTTAAGTTTGCCCAACTAACTTATCTTTAAGTTTGTATTCTTGTACCGTGCTAACTACATGTTTAAACAAACCTTCTGAGGTTCTATCCAGACTAACGTCGGTAAGCCCGACAAACCTTTCATAAACACCATCTAATACATATCTTAAGACGGTTGACAGCTGTGATTTGCACGTGATATCACAACTCTCATCCAGAAGTATAGCAGCAAAGTTTGAAACGTGGACTTCCTTCTTTATTTCATCAATGAGGACTTCAGAGATAGCCTGAATGAGATCATTTTGCACAGCCGGAGAGGTTCGGCGGAAAACTGTAGAGCTCTGTAGGTGATGTTCCAAAAGAGGGTCATATTGCTGAAGTGCATCCAGAAACTCTAAATAGTTGCCTCTGTTGAAAGAGTCATTGCATTCGTCATGTCCTCGGAAAGGAAGCTCCTGTTAACCAAGGAAGCATACCGCATCAATCAGACGTTTCAAGATATCTCGATTCTTTTTTAGAAGTTCATTATGTTGGCTGATACTTTTATCGAGCTGATCATTAAGCAAGACGTCCACTCTTTGTCGGCCAAACATTTTCAGCTGAAAAAAGCATTGGACATGGCTTTTAGTCTTTTCGTGTCTCTGTGCAGCTGTACTTAAGTGGTTAAGATCATCAAAACCATTTCTACTCCATACGTTGCCTTCTGAAGAAAATAAAAAACAAGGCCAACAGAACAATTTATTCCTCTTTTCACAACCAGTTAACCAGTCCACCGACTTGTAATGAGCTGTTGAAAAATGGCGTGTGTATACTTCTGTCTTAGTTTTATGTACTGTTTTTAAGAGTGGTAATTCAGGACATGGTTTATCGTTACTCACAATTGATAGTTTTTCACTAAAACTTAGTGAACAAAACTTCTTTTTAGCGATGTCGTCCAACACTTGCATTTTGGGTATATGTCAATTATCTCCGAAATACTAATTAACTTACAACTTGAAACTCACTGTCACTGTAATAATCTGCACTCCCGGCAACTAACAAAAATTAATCACAAAAAACACTGGACTTGGACACAGCCGATTTTTACAACTTGAGAGCTGCAAGACGACAGCACGCATGTTTGTATTGTATTGACGTATCTGGCCATGACCCCGATCCACACAAACCAATCTTCAAACGTGAAATCGAAAGGTACAGCACGCATTGTGACGGAATTACCCGAGAAACTTCGGGCGATTGCTACCAACCAATAAAAACTGCACTATAAAACGCGTCTGGGAAACTGAAACAAGATATACTCGTAGATTCTATGCGGGAAAATCCGTTATCCTGATGCGTGCGGTCCGAAAGCAGAACATTAGAAGAGACATATTTTATAGAATAATAAATTAAATTTTTATTTTCCTTCGGGCATAGGTGTGCGCAGCACGCACAGCACACATAGAGAATACGCCACTGGTAAGAAGCCAGTTACTAAACAGCCACAATTTTAGATGTATTATGATATAAGAAGTCAGTCAGTAAACAGCTGCACGGTTATGTTATAAGAATTTAGCCAGTAAACTGCTGCACGGTTAGACTTGTTATGATAAAAGACTTTAGCCAGCAAACAGTTAGACGTGTTATGGTATAAGAATTTGATCAGTAAACAGCTACATGGTTAGACGTGTTATGGTATAAGAATATTGTCATTAAACAGCTGCAAGGTTAGACATGTTATAGTATAAGAATTTAGTCAGTAAAAAGCTATACTTTTAGACTTAGTGTCGTGGTTTTGAATTCTTTCGAGGTGCTCTGTTTGGGAGGAGAATACGATTCGTAGAAATCAGTCTAGGAAGCGCCCCTCAATCCGTTTCCCCAATAAGCCATTTTATATAAGCTCTAAATGATACCATTGTTAACTTAATAAACATCAATCAAATCACGCTTGAAGTTGATAAGCGCAAACGCAAACAATTTTCTTCGTCACCAAGTACAGGTAAAAACTATTCGGTGGGTTGGTGGGCTGAAGCTCGGAAATTCTTCCATTATGATAACTTTTAGGCATGGTGTGATATTAGAACTAACTGACGACCGTCATTGCATTGTCTACCGAAGGTGTTTGCAGCCCAGAAGCTTTTGGGATCTACTTTAGTAACACTGAACCCACTAAAGGTCTTTATATATATATATATATATATATACATATATATATATATATATATATATATATATATATATATATATATATATATATATATATATATATATATATATATATATATATATATATATACTGTATATATAAGACTGTGTGCTTTTTTGTAATTTTAAGCGGGGGTGGGGAAGATGATGAACCTTACAAAGAAAAGATTGCGTTCCTCTCTCATACAGTTCACGAGTATATTTTAGTAGCCAGCTCGAGAGTTTTCATTGAGAATGCGGAAAAATACTTTTGATACCGGGGGCTCCGCGATTTTAGATGCCAGCGTGACAGAGATCTAGTCCGAGGTTTCCCTAGGTGACAAAAGTCTGTCCTATTTGTTACATATCGCAGTCACCTAAAGATCTACATAATATTCTACTGGCATCTGCCGGTAGATCGGGATCAACTTGTTGCCTACCCCTGATCTACGAGCTTGTGTCTGCTAATTACTACTTGAGAGAGATTGCGCTAGATCAGGGATTCTAAACCTTTCTTGTTCCATGGGCCCTTTGATTGTCCAATGAAGGCTACGGACCGCTTTGAATGTCCATTGAAGACTACGTACATCTCCTTAGGGGAAAAACGTACATAAACGCAGAATTAAAATATTAGCATACAAATTAATATATTTTACTACAAAGAAAAATCGTTAAGTGTAAATATAGTATTTCTGAAATACAAAAAAAAAAAAAAAATACAACGTGTAAAAAAAAAAAAGAATCATCAGCAACCATCTCCACATTCAAGGTCGGCTGCTATGGATATCCCACGTCATCTGTCTCGTGTCTTGATGGTGCACTCTGATAGACTCTTTCTTGTCCATCTCTTGTCTTGATGGTGCACTCTGATAGACTCTTTCTTGTCCATCTCTTGTCTTGATGGTGCACTCTGGTAGACTCTTTCTTGTCCATCTCTTGTCTTGATGGTGCACTCTGATAGACTATTTCTTGTCCATCTCTTGTCTTGATGGTGCACTCTGATAGACTCTTTCCTGTCCACCTGGTGATGTTATCTTCTCGCTTAAAAAAAGAACACGTACTTTAAAAGCAAAAATCTATAATAAAATTCAAATGTTGACGTTATACACACTGAATGGTGACGTTATACACACTGATCCCTTACAATCCATTCATGATCCCCCAAGGAGTCCGTGGACGATATGTTAAGATCCTGCGCTAGAATAACTTCCATTTAAAAGATGGTCGAATTTTCTGTATTATTGTAACTTGACAGAGATCGAGATGGTCGAATTTTCTGTATTATTGTAACTTGACAGAGATCGAGATGGTCGAATTTTCTGTATTATTGTAACTTGACAGAGATCGAGATGGTCGAATTTTCTGTATTATTGTAACTTGACAGAGATCGACATGGTCGAATTTTCTGTATTATTGTAACTTGACAGGGATCGAGATGGTCGAATTTTCTGCATTATTTTAACTTGACAGAGATCGAGATGACCGAATTTTCTGTATTATTGTAACTTGACAGAGATCGAGATGATCGAATTTTCTGTATTATTGTAACTTGACAGAGATCGAGATGGTCGAATTTTCTGTATTATTGTAACTTGACAGAGATCGAGATGGTCGAATTTTCTGTATTATTGTAACTTGACAGAGATCGAGATGGTCGAATTTTCTGTATTATTGTAACTTGACAGAGATCGAGATGGTCGAATTTTCTGTATTATTGTAGCTTGACAGAGATTGAGATGGTTGAATTTTCTGTATTATTGTAACTTGACAGAGATCGACATGGTAGAATTTTCTGTATTATTGTAACTTGACAGAGATCGAGATGGTCGAATTTTCTGTATTATTGTAACTTGACAGAGATCGACATGGTCGAATTTTCTGTATTATTGTAACTTGACAGAGATCGACATGGTCGAATTTTCTGTATTATTGTAACTTGACAGAGATCGAGATGGTCGAATTTTCTGTATTATTGTAACTTGACAGAGATCGACATGGTCGAATTTTCTGTATTATTGTAACTTGACAGAGATCGAGATGGTCGAATTTTCTGTATTATTGTAACTTGACAGAGATCGAGATGGTCGAATTTTCTGTATTATAGTAAATTGACAGAGATCGAGATGGTCGAATTTTCTGTATTATTGTAACTTGACAGAGATCGACATGGTCGAATTTTCTGTATTATTGTAACTTGACAGAGATCGAGATGGTCGAATTTTCTGTATTATTGTAACTTGACAGAGATCGAGATGGTCGAATTTTCTGTATTATTGTAACTTGTCAGAGATCGAGATGGTCGAATTTTCTGTATTATTGTAACTTGACAGAGATTGAGATTGAAAAAAAAAAAAAAATTAAATAAACGTCGTTTTGAAAACTGTTCGTGCCGGTCGTGGCAGTGCACAACAGCACCATGTTCAGTCTTGCACATATTATATTTCATTAGCGTCTTGTAGAGTAGAAGCATGTGATAAGACTTTTATACCTACTTGGATAAGTTTTAAAAAAAAATCAAGATGGAAATTAAAAGATGGAAAACTGAAGTTTCTTCTACATTGACTATGGACTTGCATTAGAGGTGATAACCTGTGTGAGGAGGGGGAATCATGCAAAAAAAAAAAAACAGTAGGATAATAAGTGGACTAAGTCTATGATACTTATATATATACATGTAGCCTCCATTGCAGTACATTTACAAGTTTGATGACTTAATTGGTACGCTAAAAGGTAAATGATGACAAATGGAGTTGTACTGATAATTCACTTAACGTGTCCGACATTTCTGCTGAAGTCACAACGATTGTTTTAATGCAAGCGTCCTGCCTGGCTAGGAATCAAACTGGCAGTCTACAACTGGAACCAGGAGTTAATAATGGACAGTCCTCAAAGGTTAAGTTTCAGCTGCCTGCCGTTGCTCCACCACTTTGCGCCCTGGAGATAATTACGATCATTTGAGACGACGATTTCTGCGACCTCGGGAATAAAGGGTCATGTGGATGCCCTCAGTGGGCCTATCCATCGTAAGGTGATTGACGTCTGCCACAAGAGGTTGACCTGCACGAGTTAGGTATTGTTAATCAGAGTTTAGAAATTAATGTCAGTGACCTTTGTTCTTCCTTACTGTAACACTTCGATTTACCGTCTATAGCATCATAAAGTGTTACATAAAGTGGTTAATCAAGGTAATACGTTCTTTGTTCTGTTCTCTTTTATTTAAAGTGATAAACGAATTGGCTAATCTAAGCAATACGTTCTCTGTTCATTTCTGTTTTGTTTTAAAGTGTTATATGAACTATCTTAAGCGTCTGACTGGCAGAGTGGTAAGGACTCTTGCCTCTCGCGGCAAAGTTACCGAGTTTCGGGTTCAAAACCTGGTAGCTGAGGCCTAATATAAGTGAAGCCTCTAACACTTTACTGCCGCGGTAGCTCAGTGGTTAGTGCGCTGGCGCCCTAGCTCGGTGGTCCATGGTTCGATCCCTAGTTGAGGTGGGATTTTTTAGACCGCAAACGGCTCCGGGGTCGACCCAGCCTCGTGAATTGGGTACCAGAACAACTCTGGGAAGGTCAAGGCGGCCGGCGTGATGCTGACCACATCACCCCTAGTGTGCCGATGGTCAAGAAAATACGGGCCTAACACCGTGTTCCCAATATGCCTCAATGAGCGTGTAACGGGATCATTTACCTCCTTTCTAACACTACACTGCCCTAAGTGAAGCCTCTAACACGTCACTGCCCTAAGTGAATCCTCTAACACTTCACTGCCCTAAGTGAATCCTCTAACACTTCACTGCCCTAAGTGAATCCTCTAACACTTCACTGCCCTAAGTGAATCCTCTAACACTTCACTGCCCTAAGTGAAGCCTCTAACACTTCACTGCCCTAAGTGAATCCTCTAACACTTCACTGCCCTAAGTGAAGCCTCTAACACTTCACTGCCCTAAGTGAAGCCTGTAACACTTCACTGCCCTAAGTAAAGCCTCTAACACTTCACTGCCCTAAGTGAAGCCTCTAAAACTTCACTGCCCTAAGTGAATCCTCTAACACTTCACTGCCCTAAGTGAAGCCTCTAATACTTCACTGCCCTAAGTAAAGCCTTTAACACTTCACGCCCTAAGTAAAGCCTCTAACACTTCACTGTTCCATAACAGTACGGTATCTGCTACCAAGGACCTTTACCTGTGTTTAATTTATAATGTGTTTATTTTGTTATTTATTTATATTAAATTTCCTCTACTATGAAATTTGAATAAGTTTCTTGTCTAGATTTTTAGATGTATTTTAGTTGATATAAATATTTATATACGTATATGTGCATGTAGGCCCTATATATGTTTAAGAAGTGTTCTAACTATCAGTAGGCTTACATGTTTTGTCTGTGGTAATGTTCCATCCTTTATTCATGACATGCTATTTACTTCTACTCCCACACTTTGCTAGGCGGTAAATGTCCAGAACTACCAAGAAGACAAATATACGGTAGCCTAATTCGTTGACTTGCACATTCACTGAATAATATATATTAAATTGTTTTTGGAATATTTACATACACATATTTACACACCCCTAGTGTGCTGATGGTCAAGAAAATATGGGTCTAACACCATATTCCCATGATGCCTCAATGGGCGTGTAACGGGATCCTTTACCTCCTTTTTTACATACATACATTTACATACATACAGTACATACACACAGAACATACATGCATGCATAGATTTATGGACAGACGACCATACACACAGACAAATAGTAAAGCTCTTAGTCAATGATATTTTGAAAGACTCCACTTATAAAACATCACACATAAGTGGAACAAATTAGACATCATGTGATTAGAATTACCTGTAGTGTTAATGTGACAATAATTATGGCCTACAGCCGTCTACCAGGTTCTGGTACTTCCTGTCATTAAAGGAATATCACGTTCGAATTTTGTCAAAAATGTTTGTATGGTTCAGGCGTCTTTCTGACTGGCGTCGGTCTCTAAGCCACACGTACAGACCACCTGAGGAATGTATATCTGACTCATGCCACTCATTCCAATTTACTTCATAAGGAACCAATCTACCGTGAGAGGCGTACTATTGTATCTCTGTCCATTTAGTTGCCAGGGCCGGAATTAATGTCCGACGTCCGTATTGGAAATGTGTGTCCTCTTTTACTTGTATCTCCGGGTCGGTTTGACACGGTTGTAACTTGTGACACCGGTTAATCCGAGGCTTTTATTACATCCGGACATCTCAGATTTCCTTTTATCCGGTAGACATATTAGAAACGACGATTCACTTCTTCGTGCTCAAAGCAAGTCGCAAAATGATGTCGTAAATTTTAAACGTAAGTTGACGCTGAACGGATGTTCGACAACAAAAGAGCAGCTAACCGCGAAAACTAGACGAGAAATAATTATGTCGCCCTTTCTGATCACGGTACTACATCTGCTGCGGTCATTTCATTTCTTACTTTTCCAACTTCATTGGATCTTTGTAGTTGCGGTGGGATTGTCTCCCCTGCTCTGCGGTGGTGGCCTTATGATGGCCAAACTCAGAGTATGATAATGATGAGAGTCTTCGCTCAAGATTACTCTTGCAGAAATATAAGTAGAAGACTGATGATTCTATTTCAGAGAGCCTCATTGGATTTTAAAGACAAGGAAACATAACAACTGAGATCATCTAAGCTGTCATAAACTCATTATTCTCCCACCCCTTCTGTGAGGAAATATTTACTTTGAGCCCCCCCAGCGGAAGGTGATTTAGCAAAGTATTAGTCTAATTGCTCTATCTGATTATGTTTAAAGCAATTATGAGTCATACGGGTGTAGACATATACTTCACTCAGTAGTGATTAATCAAACTATAGATTTATAGTTACAGATAAACAGGTTTAATAATCACGTATAGTTTAACAATGTAAAACAAATAGTTGTTTATTAAAAAAAAAAAAATAAGCGAGAATATTTATCATGATCGGATGATTTAAACTGTGGTGAAAATTAGCGAAAATTGTGAAATATTCATTATATATATATATATATATATATATATATATATATATATATATATATATATCTATTTATATATATATATATATATATTTATATATATATATATATATATATATATATATATATATATATATGAAATTTACTAAAGTGCTTGTACAATAATATGTACACCATGGTATCATCATCCACATGCTGTTCTTTATGGAGCCTGGCACACCTCTACTGTTGATTCTTTGTGAGAAAACCTGCACGAAGCAGTCACCAGCTCTTGCAGTGGGGATTCATGTGTCATGTTATTTGCAGTGATGAGATTGGCATCCTCATATGCCACTATACACCGACAAGCAAATTATACATGCCAAAATTCAAATACAAAAATTACAAATTACAACTTACCCCAAGATTTTTTTCGGGTGAGCACAAAGGTTTGCGCAGAAAACGTCCGAATATAGTCGGGCAACTGATCTGAGATGCCGTCTCTTTCAGGTGTGTTAGGTGTCTGAGAGCACTTGAAGTTTGATTCTAGAACTTAATGCGCATAGTGATGTCTCTGGAGTTACTCTCTTCTAATCTTATAATTCACGTCCAGTTCTATGGCTTGTCCTATATTTGGGCCCTAATATTCGGTGTTCATGGCTGTCTATAATTTCTCTGTGACGAAATTGGAAGTCAGTGAATCAGTCTTAGAACGCTGTAAAGTATAAGCGAAATTTTCGCCTACACACCCAGGTTGCTTCGTGGTGAAGTCCAATCAGTTGCTGTTTATCTTAGCATCTCAAACGCCAAACCAGTTGCGAATAAGTGTCTGATTTTGGTAAAGGTTTTCTCCTCCCTCCCTCCCCCACTACGCCCATGTAAAACATTACTGCATGACAACATAAGATATTGCTCTTTGCATGTGATTTTCCAATTCCATAACCAAATGAGGTCTTGCTACTTCCGTTTCACCTGTCTTGTTTACGAGCTCACTTTTTCACAGTGAGTTTCACCCTAATAATATCTTCCAAGATGTTACTTTCTTGTGATGGATTATTACAACAAAGTTAATCTGCCGAGAATGTTATCTCAATTTCTGTGTCTTTTAATCTGTAATGTAGTGGATTTGATGGTATTGTATGATGGTGATATTACTAAGTGTGATGCATGAGGTCAGCTGTGAAGGCTCCTGAGATAAAATGTAGCTGTGAATTGTCAGAAGGCCGTTCTTGCTACCACTACGACCTCACACCTATCTTTTTTTAACTAATGAATGTGGCTACGTTAAATGTCTAGGGTAATGATATGTAATGTGTTGTGGTAGTTTACATACACACACACAGATATTTGCTAAGTCTAATAATATTAATAAATGTTATAATACACTGAACTAACTCAAGTGTGTAAAATTTTTGATAGTAATTTTCTTTAAATTTATTTGTTCTGAACCAAGGTTTAATTTGGTCAGAACATATGAAAGGTTGTGCAATTATGAAAAAAATGCATGAATATTACATAATAAATGCAAGGTGTGTACATATGTATGTTACTAGACTAGTTAATATTACTACTGTTTATAGTTGTAATCTAATTTTGGGAGAACACTTAATGGATGTGCTGTTGGGGTGGCCTCATCACTCCCTGTCTATGGTGACTACACATTGTCCAGTTATTGGATGGAATTTTTATGGGTGTGT
The DNA here is from genome assembly GCA_024509875.1 of Oreohelix idahoensis. Lineage (NCBI taxonomy): Eukaryota > Metazoa > Mollusca > Gastropoda > Stylommatophora > Oreohelicidae > Oreohelix > Oreohelix idahoensis. The sequence continues at coordinate 78,253 of JAMPIV010017739.1, read as the reverse complement.
TAGCAAATAAGTTGAGTTGGTGAATTCTCAGCAGACCAGGCGCTCACGTAGCTTGAATGTGTAGCTCTGGTGCTGAGATCTGGTGGCCCCACCTCTCCGTGCTTGGGGGCAATATCAGAAGTCTGGTGGCCCCACCTCTCCGTGCTTGGGGGCAATATCAGAGGTCTGGTGGCCCCACCTCTCCGTGCTTGGGGCTATAATAGGCTGCTCTGACAAAATGTTACTGCACGGGTCCACTCTTGTAATTTTCAACAACTCATTTGACACCGCATTGGTGCCAACTGAAACTCACAGCTCTGCAATCAAAGTATTAGTCATGTGTCAGAATTCCATCCTCTAACCATTTCTGGACACAACACTACACAACAACAACACCACATAGACGGGTCAGATCTTTCTGACCAAACAACACATCTTACCAAGATGGTTTCACATAGGATAAGTTCTCCCAGACTACCTATTCTGAAATATGTTCATTAGCTTCCTGCCATAGAATAGGATAGGTGATATGTTTCACTGATCTCAACACTTGATCTGTCCTTCATAATCCTTGCTGGAGTTTATGTATTTTATTTGTCTCTAGACCCTGAACTGGGGCGGGGGGTCTAGAGCGAATCCTTACTTGTTGTAAGGGACAGATTATGCTATTGCAGTATCAAATCACTCGAAACCTTAAACAAATATTAAAATGTACAAAGAAATAATTTCAGTCTTACCAGACTTATGAATATAGTACACAGTTAAATGCTAGCAAAACTCAGCTGAGCTGCTGGCCTTAGGATGGCGTCCCTCTAAATATTTCAATAGCTTCTGGGAATTACACCACTTAATAATTCACTGTGTCTACTAGGACAACTTATAATGAATGGCACAAAATGCGCGTCTGAGCGCCGATAATATATTCATCTATGGCCAATCACTGCCTTTTCTTTTTTCAAATTCAAATATCCTACCAAAAAGTCATTTCAGTCATACCTCAGTCAAGTATGCCTTATTGTCTGTTGGTCCGTCCGTCTCTACTTGCGTTTCACAAAAAAACACACTTGTTTTTTGAACCAACTCTGCCTTCACCTACACAATTTTGCCCCTAAAGTTATTTTTAGCCACAATTCACCATCCCACCCCGTCTCTTCATTCCAACTAGATTTTAGCACTTGCGTCTTCAAGGCCACAATTTTTTGAAAATTAGTGACATGTTTTATTTCAATGCAGTCGATCGTTGATATGAACAACACAGTCTTTTGTCAATATCTTTCTTATTATCTGTCCGTCTGTATAAATGAAAGCATATTATTTCACTGCTCAAGATGGGCCATCCGGCCAGCTAGGTTTTATATTCCTAACATTATTATTAAGAAAAGTTACTTTTCAAATATTTTCTAGAATCTTCTGGAATGCGTTCATCACTGCATTCAAATAAACGGACTAAGTTATCGCAAAAGCGTCCAAAAAATGACTGTGTCGTATAATATCCAAGGTCCCTTTTGTCGATTTCTTTACTTTATGTCAACTTGGGGAACGTGACTTTTTCCTCCTTTCCCCACCAATTTGCGTCCTTTTAGCCTCGCTAGTTTCAAGCACGCGTTCAGTCAGATTTTTCCTTTTGATCTCCGTTCTCATCCCGTTCCGTTTTGCCTTCAAGTCTAACAATTTAATTTCCATGGCGGGTGATGACCCGCGGCGTGGGCGATCATGTATTCCAGCAGCTTACGCATTGGTTTTTTATCCCTACGTTGTATCATTGGAGATATTTTAACGTTGTATCACTGTTAATTTTTACGACACATCTCCCCACTTGAAAACATGCCTACGGCAAGTTCTAAAACCAGTGATACACATAGACAAAATCTCTCCTTACGCCTGCCATTACTCTAATTTTGATCACAGGGGTGCCGACTGAAGAAATCAACACCGACATTCAATTTACCTGGGATATATTGGATACTAAACTGATAAGGTTGAAGCAATAAAGACCACCTCAGCAATCTTGCGTTTTCATGCTTAGCCTGAGATAAGAATACGAGAGGCTGATGATCCGTCTCGACCACAAAAGACCACAGATAGATTTGAAACTTCTTTATTACCCAGACCAACGCTAAACATTCTTTTTCGCTTGTGGAGTATTTTTGTTCCGCCTTATTCAATTTGCGGCTTGCATAAGCGACTGGTTTCAGTTCCCCATCAGGTGAAGATGATCTTTGCAACAACGCCGCCCCGAGTCCTACATTACTGGCATCGGTTCTCAAGACAAAGTCCTGTGTCAAATCAGGTAGTTTGAGAATAGGCTTGCTAGTGAGTTTTTCCTTTAAATCCTGGAACGCTAATTCACTTTGCGCAGTCCAATTAATTTTATCTGGAAGTCCCTTGCGAGTCAGATCAGTCAGAGGCGCACAAATAGAGTTAAAATCTTTGATATATTTTTGATAAAATCCGCATAACGACACAAATGATCGCACGTCTTTTTTTGTTTGTGGTCTAGGTGCTCTCTGCAGTTTTTCCAAGTTCTTAGGATCAGGGGTCATATTACCCTGATATACAGTGTGCCCCAAGAATTCCAACTCTTTGCATCCAATACAACATTTTGTTGGCCTAGCAGTTAAGTTCGCCTCCCGAAGCCTATTAAATAACATTTCTAGAGCTTCAATGTGTTCTTCAAATGTCTCTGTGGCGACGAGAATATCATCCATGAAATTCGTGATACATGGGTTATTCAGGGGATCCAACAATTTGCGCATCATCCTTGAAAATACACTCGGAGCATTTTTCAGTCCGAATGGTAGCATGTTGAATTCATAATGTCCATCCGAAGTGCTAAAAGCCAAATAAGGTCTCACTTCAGGCTTCACTGGGATCTGGTAATAGCCTTTACTAAGATCCACCTTTGAAAAGTATTTTGCCTTGTTCAGTCTGGCAAATAACTGTTTTGTGTCTGGTTATGGATCCACTTGTCCTTCTGTGACAGCATTCAGTTTCCTGTAATCTATGCACAGTCTGTGTTCCCCAGACGGTTTTCTCAACAATACGACACTAGAGCTAAAAGATGATTCACTGTGTGAAATAATCCCCTCCTTCAACAAATAATCTATTTCTTCCTTCAATGCCTTCTCCTTCGCGAACGGAATAGAATAGGCTCTCATACAGATTGGGTTTGAGTCTACCAGTTTCATGTCATACTGTAGCAAATTTGTATGACCTGGTTTATCTATTAATACATCTGTATGTTCCTCCAGAACCTGTTGAACTCTCTCCCTCTGGTTTTTAGTCAGGTGCTTACTGACTTTTACCTGTGCTGCTGTTTCACAAGGATGTAATGGGTATTCATGTGAATTGAGTGGTTCCTTTTGCATTTGAGTTGCGATAGCTAAGGTCAGTAAGGGGGTGCGTTCCTGGAGTGGTCTGTCCAGATACTTCTTTAACAGGTTTACATGATAAACTTTCTCCTTCCCCTTTTTGTCAATTTTATAGTTTGTTCTAGACACCTTCTCTAGAACCGTTTTTGACCTTGCCATCCAATTTGTAATTTATTCTGGCTACCGGGTAGTAGAAGCAGCACCTTCTCTCCCACTGCCAGTTCTCTGTCCTTTGCCTTCCTATTAAAATATGCTGCATGTTTCTTCCTGGCTTGTTTCAAATTATCATTTGCCAGTTTCCATCCAGCTTTCAAACGAGTGGTCAGTTCGTTCACGTATTGATAAGATGAGGTAACAGTCTCTTCCGCCTTCTCATCTGTCCAGGTCCTTAATAGCGCTTCCAATGGACCTTTTATTGGCCTCCCAAATAGCAGAGTTGCGGGAGCCATCCCGGTTGAACTATGTGGTACCTCCCGGTACGCAAACAATGCGGCGGGCAGGAATTGATCCCACAGATCCGGTTTTTCGTGTGCCAGCTTTCTCGGGATAGAAATGAGAGTCCCGTTGAACCTCTCTACCTGGCCGTTCCCTTGCGGATGGTACGGACTACAATGAAAGTGTCTGGCTTGAAATAGCTTAAAAACTTCTTCCGTTAGTTTCCCCTTGAACTGAGAACCATTATCCGTCAAGATTTGATGCGGGAATCCAATCGGGTAAATATTGTAAGTAGTGCCTCTGCTACATGTTTTGAATCAATTGATGGCAGGGCTACCGCCTCTCCCCACATAGAACAAGTGTCCACCAGAGTAAGGATGTAACTGTTCCTCCTCTTGGTCCGAGTGAGAGGTCCTACAATATCCACTGCAACCCTCTCAAAAGGTGTTCCCACTATGGGCATTTCCCCTAGAGTTGCAGGAGCAGTCCAGTGCTTTGGAGCTACCCTTTGACATTCTGGGCAGGATTTGACATATCTTTTTATATCCTCCGTTATCCCTGGCCAGAAGTAATGACAAGCTATACGCTGTCCTGTGGCGCTGATCCCCATGTGACCACTGAAGGGAATCGCATGCCCGAGTTCCATCACTTTATCCCTATATGAAGTGGGAAGAACCAGCTGGTTGTGACCATTTGTTCCAGTTCCGGCCTTCCTGTATAAGAGTTTGTTCTTCATAAAATATTCCCCCTTGCTCGGAGGTGTGAGGCATTTAAGCAATTTTTTAAAACATGGCTTGAGTGTCCTATCCTCAGCCTGCGCCTTCCTCATCTCCTCTGGATGAGCATTTATAGGTTCACCTTCTTCCTCCTTCTTCTGTGACCTGGTCTGCACTGTCGCCATGATCACAGGTCTCTCGGGATTCCCCGAGAAGACGTATCTACACCCCAATATCAGAGGGTAGATTGGTTCATCTATCACTGCTGCTCTGATTTCTCCTTCCACATAGCGAGTTTTCACCGTTATCCTTGCGATGGGAAGTGTCATGAGTGGTATGTCCTTAGTTGCCCCTTGTATTTCCACTGTTTCTGTGGTATACTGACTTGGGCCCACTAGGCTAGACTTCACAACTGAATCATAATCCAAACCTGTATCATAAAGGCACCTTATGGTGACCCCATTACAAATAACATCCTCACAAACTGGGGGGTGATGAGGTTCCTGCTGTCCCTTAGGATTAACCTTTAATCTTTGAGTCCCCGACTTCATTGCAGCAATGTTTGAAGGTTTCCTTCTACAAAATTCGGTGTTATGGTTATCTTTCCTGCACCATTTACACCATCTTTTTCCTTGGTTAAACGGTTTTCTTTCATTAGATTTTTGGTCATTGAACTGTGAGTTTCTGTCTCGGTAGTCATTTCTTGGCCGTTCAAAGTTTGTCCTACCTTTATTTCCCTGCTCTCTATTATCAAATTTATTAAATTGCTGTGGAGCTTTAAAATTGTCTATGTGCTTCTTTTTAGCACCACTTACCTCTGCCTGGGCTGCCTGATACCTTTCAGCGACATTTAAAACCTCCCCCAACTTCTCTGCACCTTGTTCCATGAGAAATTTTCTCATGTCTGGAGCCATGGACTCTCTCAATTGCTCAATCATGATCATTTCTTTAAGATCTTGGGTCTTCCCCAGAGCAGTCCATTTCTCCAAATAGGTTTCCAGTCTGGCAGAGAATTGGTGGTATGTCTCCCCAGACAACAGTTTGGCATTTCTAAATTTCTTACGATAAAATTCCCCATTTTTTTCGTACCTCAATAACAAAGCCTGCTTTAACATGTCATAATTCTCCTGGTCTTCTCTGTTCATTTTTGCGAAGACTTCGTAAGAAGTACCTCTCAGTCCCTGTGATAGCTTTAAACTCCACCTCTCTCTCTCTAATGTAGTAGCTAATAACTCAAAACGTCCTAGGTACCCCTCTATGTCATCGTCTTTTTCAACAAAATGGTCTAAATGAAACCCCATAGCTGATGTTGAGGCTCCCAGACTGGGCGTAGCATCTGAGGCAAAAGGGCTGGCACCATTTTCAGGAGCCTGGCCTTGTAGCTCCAGCTCCCTTAGTCGTAATTCGTGCTCCCTTTGCAACCTTCTATCTTCTGCCTCCCTTTCGGCCTTTTTATCTTCTGCCTCCCTTTCGGCCTTTTTATCTTCTGCCTCCCTTTGCTGTCGTTTTTCTTCTGCCTCCAATGCTTTAGCCTCTTTGTCAGCCTCAATTTGTAACCTCTTAGTCTCAGCCTCAATTTGTAACCTCTTCTCTTCAGCTAACCTTTCAGACTCTAATTTTCTTTCAGCCTCTTTTTCTAATCTTCTTTCTTCCCGTTCAATATACTTATCACATTCAGCCGTTACATATTGAATTAAAATCTGACCATCCATTCCCATCTCCTTTGCCGTCAGCACAGCAGCTGATCTGAATTTGGCCAGCTCCGCCATATTTTTTAAACAAATCTAGCAATGTGCAAGGTAAAATTTCCAACCACTAAAGTACTTCTAATTACTCTAGTCTAAAATAATTCTAATTAATTAATTAACTACCACTGGCTGTGAAGATTCACCAACTTTTATTTTCAGGGACACTTTTAATTTTAATATTGTGTTCCCTTAATCTAATTCTCCCCCCAGGAGATCCTAATATATTTAATGGGCTAATTATCCCGGGACAAAGAGACCCCAATATATGTAGTGGATTTGATGGTATTGTATGATGGTGATATTACTAAGTGTGATGCATGAGGTCAGATGTGAAGGCTCCTGAGATAAAATGTAGCTGTGAATTGTCATAAGGCCGTTCTTGCTACCACTACGACCTCACACCTATCTTTTTTTTACTAATGAATGTGGCTACGTTAAATGTCTAGGGTAATGATATGTAATGTGTTGTGGTAGTTTACATACACACACACAGATATTTGCTAAGTCTAATAATATTAATAAATGTTATAATACACTGAACTAACTCAAGTGTGTAAAATTTTTGATAGTAATTTTCTTTAAATTTATTTGTTCTGAACCAAGGTTTAATTTGGTCAGAACATATGAAAGGTTGTGGAATTATGAAAAAAAATGCATGAATATTACATAATAAATGCAAGGTGTGTACATATGTATGTTACTAGACTAGTTAATATTACTACTGTTTATAGTTGTAATCTAATTTTGGGAGAACACTTAATGGATGTGCTGTTGGGGTGGCCTCATCACTCCCTGTCTATGGTGACTACACATTGTCCAGTTATTGGATGGAATTTTTATGGGTGTGTTAGCAAATAAGTTGAGTTGGTGAATTCTCAGCAGACCAGGCGCTCACGTAGCTTGAATGTGTAGCTCTGGTGCTGAGATCTGGTGGCCCCACCTCTCCGTGCTTGGGGGCAATATCAGAAGTCTGGTGGCCCCACCTCTCCGTGCTTGGGGGCAATATCAGAGGTCTGGTGGCCCCACCTCTCCGTGCTTGGGGCTATAATAGGCTGCTCTGACAAAATGTTACTGCACGGGTCCACTCTTGTAATTTTCAACAACTCATTTGACACCGCATTGGTGCCAACTGAAACTCACAGCTCTGCAATCAAAGTATTAGTCATGTGTCAGAATTCCATCCTCTAACCATTTCTGGACACAACACTACACAACAACAACACCACATAGATGGGTCAGATCTTTCTGACCAAACAACACATCTTACCAAGTTGGTTTCACATAGGATAAGTTCTCCCAGACTACCTATTCTGAAATATGTTCATTAGCTTCCTGCCATAGAATAGGATAGGTGATATGTTTCACTGATCTCAACACTTGATCTGTCCTTCATAATCCTTGCTGGAGTTTATGTATTTTATTTGTCTCTAGACCCTGAACTGGGGCGGGGGGTCTAGAGCGAATCCTTACTTGTTGTAAGGGACAGATTATGCTATTGCAGTATCAAATCACTCGAAACCTTAAACAAATATTAAAATGTACAAAGAAATAATTTCAGTCTTACCAGAATTATGAATATAGTACACAGTTAAATGCTAGCAAAACTCAGCTGAGCTGCTGGCCTTAGGATGGCGTCCCTCTAAATATTTCAATAGCTTCTGGGAATTACACCACTTAATAATTCACTGTGTCTACTAGGACAACTTATAATGAATGGCACAAAATGCGCGTCTGAGCGCCGATAATATATTCATCTATGGCCAATCACTGCCTTTTCTTTTTTCAAATTCAAATATCCTACCAAAAAGTCATTTCAGTCATACCTCAGTCAAGTATGCCTTATTGTCTGTTGGTCCGTCCGTCTCTACTTGCGTTTCACAAAAAAACACACTTGTTTTTTGAACCAACTCTGCCTTCCCCTACACAATTTTGCCCCTAAAGTTATTTTTAGCCACAATTCACCATCCCACCCCGTCTCTTCATTCCAACTAGATTTTAGCACTTGCGTCTTCAAGGCCACAATTTTTTGAAAATTAGTGACATGTTTTATTTCAATGCAGTCGATCGTTGATATGAACAACACAGTCTTTTGTCAATATCTTTCTTATTATCTGTCCGTCTGTATAAATGAAAGCATATTATTTCACTGCTCAAGATGGGCCATCCGGCCAGCTAGGTTTTATATTCCTAACATTATTATTAAGAAAAGTTACTTTTCAAATATTTTCTAGAATCTTCTGGAATGCGTTCATCACTGCATTCAAATAAACGGACTAAGTTATCGCAAAAGCGTCCAAAAAATGACTGTGTCGTATAATATCCAAGGTCCCTTTTGTCGATTTCTTTACTTTATGTCAACTTGGGGAACGTGACTTTTTCCTCCTTTCCCCACCAATTTGCGTCCTTTTAGCCTCGCTAGTTTCAAGCACGCGTTCAGTCAGATTTTTCCTTTTGATCTCCGTTCTCATCCCGTTCCGTTTTGCCTTCAAGTCTAACAATTTAATTTCCATGGCGGGTGATGTCCCGCGGCGTGGGCGATCATGTATGCTAGCAGCTTACGCATTAGTTTTTATCCCTACGTTGTATCATTGGAGATATTTTAACGTTGTATCACGGTTAATTTTGTGACATGTAACAAGATTGATATCTTCCAACATCAAAGAAATCGACCGTGTATTTGGGCACGGCATGTTTGCGAACTAACGCCTTATCTCCAAATATCGTCTGTCATCCATTTTGGAACCCCTGTGTCACGGGTTGCCTCCCCTTGCTCTGCAGTAGTGGTCCAACAGTGACCAAAACCTAGAGTATCTAATATGGGTCTTCAAAGGTGTCTACCTTCGCACACGATTACTCTTGGCAGAGTTGTAGATAGAAGGATAATGATGCTTCTTCCTCGAGGGAGTTTTCACGAGATATTTCAGAAGTCAAGAGTAGTGCTGAATGAGTCTGAGTACTGTTGAGCGCCAAATGTTGAAGGTGAATATGTAGAAATGTTGATGGTCATATAGGTAGTTGTAAAAGTGTATGGTCCTCACAGGACGTCGCATAAACTCACGACGTAGAAAGTCAATGAATGTTGTAACTGCTAGTGACGTTTCCATCATTTATTGGGACGCCACAATGACAAGATGTGTAGACATTAACATGTAGAACAGTCTTCATTATATCGACATAGTCGGTACAACATTTCACAGCAGACAGCATAATAATGGTGAATCAAATCATGGGCTTCAATGCATCATAAACGACTGTAAATATATTCAGGTGTGGAAACCATCATCCTTTTCTATAACAGTCGATATCTTTATAAATGTATAAATGTAGGAGATTAAATTCCTTCTCCTTCTCTGACAGGCATGACTTCTGGGGTATCAACTAATGTCCTCTGATTTCCTTAAATAACAACGGTATCAAACCAAAACTGACGTGGAACCGCCAGAGCAGTAAAGTCCAACAAGCAGATAGCCTTTAGGACATGCATCAACCCGATGCATAACAACATGGTGATTCGTGAGTTGAAAACTTCTCATAACGACGACGCTTTCCCGCCCAAGGAAAGTTGGCAACTAGGCACAAAATGTCAATCATAAAAGTTAGCGACAATGATAATCAATGTAGAGCAATTACCTTCTCTTCAAGAATAAATACACAACTCACTCGCCTCCAGGCGCTTTGAATCACAAAAAGGAAATATCATCAAAGATGAACACTATAGAGGACTTCCATTTCCCGAACAATATAACATGACAGACGCTGAAAATGCGTCTGTCTCACTCGACGAAATCTGTGACACTGCCTGGGCGGAAGCTGGTGCAAAACCCACAACCAAACAACAGACATGCGCAGAACCGTTCGATTTGAATACAATTCACCCAACGTCGAAGCTATGGGCACATTCTAAGAACAACACTTAAAATCGAGCCTTATAAGGATAGGAAATAACTATCGACGCAGGTTAACAAACGTTTACAAGAAAAGTGAGCCTGAGCGCTCCATAAATGGACATGACCCAACATCGGTCAACTTACAATAATACATGGCAACCGAAGGGCATAAGAACAGATAACCACCTAAAGTAAAACGTAACTCCAATTCCAAGAGTTATATACCTTGCATTAGAAAAAATTGAGTACACAGATAACATAGTGAAATTCTTATGTGTAACAAGCACGTTAAATTTTTATCTGACTGCCGCCTTTTGTGAAAATGTATATTGTACGATTTAGCTCGTTCAAGCCCCCAGCTGATTTAATTCAGCGAAATTCCTCTTATAAGCTCGATATATATATATATATATATATATATATATATATCAAAATCAACATTTACAAGTTTAATGATTAATTCAACTATGAATTTGTCAAAATCAACATTTACAAGTTTAATGATCAATTACTTTAACATTTTTAAATAAATATGACTGGTGATTATGGAAACTAATTAGGTTTCTTCACTGAAAAGTCTTTAGTCTTGATGAATCTAGCAAAATAGAGTTCGGTTGTTTTTGGCCCGATAAAAAAGGGACGTGCCAAAATGCTGAAGTGCCGATGCTGCTTTTCCGTAGATTCGTCTTTGTGATGAGGGGCACGTTTCCAGATCAGTTCAGGAAGTAACCTCTCCTGTCAAGGCAAGAATCTTCAGGGGTCGATCTCAAGCTTCGAACCACAGTCTAGTAGTACAGCAAATGGTCTCTCCGGGTCGTTCCGCAAATAGTTGGGTCGCCTCGTATGGGTACCACAAACTTTAGAGGAAATGAAAGAACAAATTCTGCTGCTAAATATATGATTGCCTGATATTAATCGGGCGCCTTTTACCGCTGTCCGTCAGCCGTTTGTTTTCTTAGATTTTCTACTCTCCCTGAGCATATATCGTATCACTCAGGGCATGTGATGAAAATCACGTATATGTCAGTTAATTTAAGGAAAAATTTGTGACTGGACAGCAGCAGTGGCTTGTGCCTGAAGAAATTTACATACATTCACCAAATGATAATAAAAAACTTTTCACAAGTTGATGTAATTATCACTCACTCCCTGCTCTATTCGGAGTCTGGGGTTAACTCTGCTTTTGGTTCTTCCGTAAGAACTAGCATGAAGCAATCACCAGCGCTTGCTGTGGTGGTTTTTAATGTATCCTTTTTACATGTTGAGGTTGCCAAGTATGAAAATGTCAAATTCACAGCATAAAAAATATGTTACACTCACCTCAATAATTGAGAAATCTTAGACTTTTTGTTCAGTAGAATAGTCTTGGCAACTTATCCCAGATGCCTCGAACACACGTCTGGGCTATTATTTCTATATCAGAATCCCTCTGTGACTTGTGAGTAGAATTCCGGGTTCTGTATTAATTTTGGCGAGTGTTCTACTGATGTACTGAGACGCTCTTAATACTTTTTGTCTGGTCCTATACATTCAGAATCACACTCTATTCTTTTCTGTGGCAAGGTCCGAGCTGACTACGTTGAGGATTTATGGAATGCAGTGCCGTATGTCAAACTTTTTCTACGTTATATTGTAGGTTCCCGGCCCATGCTTCCACCTGGCGTTTTTGACACTTCCAATCATAGCGATTCGCGCCTCAAATGCCAGCCAATACATTAAAAAGTTCATGTTATGACACTTTTTCCTCATGTAATATTTTCCATGACTCGTGCGTTTGAAAAATTCAAAGTCATCGTCCATGTAAGGAGTTGTGATATGCGTAAAACGTTGTCAAAGTTTACTTACATCACACTTCCTGCTCACTCTTAAAAATGTCTTCCAAGATTGCGATTATCTACAATCACCTTTCTAAAGTATTTTGGAAGCCTGATTATTTAGTTTATCAGACTCTGTCGATCTCTTGTATCACATGACTTGTCGCAAAACGACTGCCTGTCTAGCCAAGTCGTGGTCTATACAATTATACCCGTATTGCCGTCCATTCTGCTGTCGAGTCGGATGTGATTATGCAATCTTAAGCAAACACTTCACGCACGCATCTACCTGGAGTAATGTGGTAATAACACGTTTAGTGATGCAATTAATCTCTCAGGGATGAGCGATTGTCTGGCCCTGGCAGGCGTCGAAGCGTGAAATGTGAACAATGGTAGTAGGAAAAAAGGGTAACAATTCTGAGTAGGGGATATGCACGAATTTATGTTTGTTAAATATGTCGAAATAATATATAATAAAGGCGATGAAAGGAAATAACGAAAAAGCAAACGAGCCACATTATCACACCCGGAACAACATGATTTGTGGCAATTATCTGCTACCGACGTCCCCGTATCAAACGTTTGTTCAATCAACCCGTCTCGCTACTTACGGCCACCTTTTCTGTCGGCCAGAAGCTGTTACATACTTTAGTAAACAAACAACTTTCCCTTGTACAAACAGAAGTCAATGTTGCTTCAAACAGGCCAAGAGGTCAGGTAATAGTAAGGGAGTGACAAGATATAATAAGAAAACCTTGAAAGATTAAAGCGGAAACAACGAATACTGGAAGAATTAGCACGTAACAGAAATGATAGAGTAATAATACCGGAGAGGATTGAAGACCAGAAAAATAGAAGGAACGTATTTCGTGACAGTAGTCAAACTTATTATTGCTTATGATCAATGCACCACGAAAAAATTGATAGACCTGCGTTATCTTTTAATAGATGTTTTTAATTAGCGTTCCTGGTGCAATGCTCGACTTGTCGTATTTTCCCGAAAAAGTGGCTGGATTCTTTCATAATTTGTTACATTGCGTTTCACTTAGACATGGGATGATAATGGCGGTAAACGGGACTATAGGTGAGAAAGGGTAATAGATGTGAGATACAAAAATGGGACCCAAGACGCATCAAAAGTGAGGAATGCAGTAAGCGACCCATAGCTTGACTGCTTGCGTCAGGGTCAGCGTACCAGAGCTGACCAAGACCCTACTCCACTTCCACGTGATGGTCCTGGAAACAGGCTGCATCACTGCAGTCTGGCTGAGGAGTAGGGATCGAAGAGGGAAGGCAAACCCGGTCCCAAAAAATTTTGTGCAGAAGTCGGATGTGTCGGCCGAAAGGTACAAATACCGCAGCTTCGCTGTAAACGGACACAAAGCAACCAACGTCCTTTTCAGGACGAACGAGGAAGAAGAAGAAGATACAAAAATAGAAGTGAGATTCAGGAATAGATGTGAGATACGGGAGTAGATGTGAGATATTGGAATTGATGTGAGATACGGGAATAGATGTGAGATACGGGAATAAATGTGAGAAACGAGAATAGATGTGAGATACAAGAATATAAGTGAGATAGATGTGAGAAACGGAAATAGATGTGAGAAACTGGAATAGATGTGAAAAACTAGAATAGATATTAGAAACGGGAATAGATGTGAGAAAATGGAATAGATGTGAGAAACGGGAATAGAGGTTAGAAACTAGAATAGAAGTGAGAAACGGGAATAGATGTAAGAAACGGAAATATATGTGAGAAACGGATTAGATTGTATCTCGTTGAGAATTAAAGATTAAGCAGACAAATAAAGAGGTTATAGAAAATCTATGATTGAAAATAAATATTGAATGAGATGAAAGTCATAGAAATGAAGTGTTTCAATCATTATTACTCTTCTGGTCTTTGAGGAGCCCAGGCCTTCAATAAATTCAGGCTATCCTCCTGGCATGTGCTGTCCGCTCAAGGCCCTTGTGTGTCTACTTGACTCCTTTAATATGTAGCTCCAGTTCCCTTCTCTGTGTGCTTTTCAGTGGGGATTCCAGTACCAGGGCTGACTTATAATGATATCAGCTTGTTTTCTTAACATCGCCAGCGTGTAGTTCTGAGCTAGTGTTTGGCTGGCGCTTGTCTGGTTCTTGTCATCACTTCCATGCTGGTCATCTTGTCATACCATTTTAATCCTTCTATTCTACGCCAGCACTCATTTATGACAGTCTGTAACCTCTTACAAAGAAGTGGGAGAGCCTTTCAGTGCATCGATAAATACAAGGTAGTTGAATAAGATCAACAATTTTGAACTCGTTGTCACTGCAGATGTTTTGTATGCCTTTGAGACAAAGTAGTAGTAGTAGTGGTGGTAGTTGTAGTAGTAGTAGTGGTAGTAGTAGTAGTAGTAGTAGTAGTAGTAGTAGTAGTAGTGGTAGTAGTAGTGGTAGTAGTAGTAGTGGTAGTAGTAGTGGTAGTGGTAGTAGTAGTAGTGGTAGTGGTAGTAGTAGTGGTAGTAGTAGTAGTGGTAGTAGTAGTGGTAGTGGTAGTGGTAGTGGTAGTAGTAGTGGTAGTAGTAGTGGTAGTAGTGGTAGTAGTAGTGGTGGTAGTAGTGGTAGTAGTAGTGGTAGTAGTAGTAGTGGTAGTAGTAGTAGTAGTGGTAGTAGTAGTAGTGGTAGTGGTAGTAGTAGTGGTAGTAGTAGTGGTAGTAGTAGTGGTAGTAGTAGTGGTAGTAGTAGTGGTAGTAGTAGTAGTAGTAGTGGTAGTAGTAGTGGTAGTAGTAGTAGTAGTGGTAGTAGTAGTGGTAGTAGTAGTAGTAGTAGTAGTAATAGTGGTAGTAGTAGTAGTGGTGGTGGTAGTAGTAGTGATAGTAGTGGTAGTAGTAGTGGTGGTAGCAGTGGTAGTAGTAGTGGTGGCAGTAGTAGCGATAGTAGTGGTAGTAATAGTAATAGTGGTAGTAGTAGTAGTAGTGGTGGTAGTAGTAGTAGTGGTAGTAGTAGTAGTAGTAGTAGTAGTAGTGATAGTAGTAGTAGTAGTAATAGCAGTGGTAGTAGTAGTAGTTGTAGTGGTAGTAGTAGTATTAGTAGTAGTAGTAGTGGTGGTAGTAGTAGTGATAGTAGTGGTAGTCCCTGTCCTGAGTCGAAAAATAGTTGTCTGTCCCTGCCGGTCGAGAGTGTGATAGTCGTCTTTGGGTTGGTTCTGTTCTCTTCTGATAGTCTGGATAGCTCTCTTTTTCTCAAAGTATGTGACTTCATTATCTTCTTGTTCACATTCTCCTCCCTTTTTTGCAAGTTTATCTGCCTTTTCATTTCCGGGTACACCACAATGAGATGGTACCCACTGAAGTATGGTTCTCTTTTTGGCAGCTACCTTGTTTAGTTCATTTCTCAGATGCGGGAGTTTACCACCCTTGAGAGCTTGCAGGACAGACAGTGCATCTGTGAGGATGACTACCTGGTGGCAGTCAGAGTTGGTGTTATAAATCATATTTGCAGCTTGCTCTAGAGCTTGAACCTCAGCTGTATAGTTGGAACAGAATTTACCAGTGGGAATGTGCCTAGTCTCATAGTGGTTGTCAGGATATGAGATAAAGATACCGGCACCTCCATTCCTAACAGCATTAGTTGCTGATCCATCTGTATAGGCATGTATCCATGATTGATCGGGATAGCTTTCTTGGATCATACTCAATGTAGCAGTTCGTTTTTGCAGATCATTATACTCACATCCACTTGTGAGACCACTGACTGTTGTATTAATTTGGAGGGCACTGCTGGCCTGCTCCCATGGTACAGGGTATAGGGTGGGCTTCAGTGGTGTTGTCTTCATGGATAGGTCTTCTTGATGCTGTCTTATAAGTCTTTTCCCCCGATGCACAAAGCTGCTACGCTTTAGACGTCCCAATGCCAGATCATCTAGTCTTGCCTTCATTGGGTGCATTGGCATACTGTTGTACTTTTCCATCTGGATCATGGTTTTTGTGTCTCTTCTATGGGACAATGTCTGTAATCCAGCAACCTTCTGCATCTCTGTTATTGGTGTAGTTTTCATGGCTCCTGTAATGAGCCTGAGAGCTTGATTTTGCACCTTGTCCAAAGACTGCAGATGTGAGTTAGCAGCTGATGACCATGCTGCTGAGCTAAACTCTAAGTGTGGTCTTATTACTCCATTATAAATCTTCTTTAGATTTCGTTCATTTGCTCCCCAGTTGGTACCTGCTAATTTTCTGAGTATGCCTAGTCGTCTTCGGGCCTTTCCTTCTGCATTTTCAATATGCTTATTCCATGTAAGCCTTTGGTCAAATGTCACCCCAAGATAGGTGGGGTAGCTTTCTTCCTTGATCACGGTTGTCCCTAGGTGTATGTTAGCTGATTTGTCCTTGGGGGCGAGGGAGAACAGTGTTGTGGAGGTTTTGTCTGTGTTTTATTGTGATAAGCCATTTCTCTGCCCATGACACTAGCATGTCTGCTGCCCGCTGCATTCTATAATTTTTGCTGTGGTGACATTTTCATCAGCGCACCAGAGTACTAGGTCATCTGCATATAAGGCAGCTTTAACTCCTGCAGGGAGATCTTTCACCAGGTCATTGATGTAAACAAGGAAGAGTGTTGGGGAAATTACTCCTCCTTGAGGTACCCCCTGATGGAGCAACACTTTTCTGCTCTGCAGACCGTCAAGAGTGACTCTAGTTCTCCTGTTATGCAAGTATGACTGGATCCATTTCATCATGTTGCCTTGGATTCCACTTCTCCTAAGTTTTGCAATGAGGCCATCTTTCCACACCTTGTCAAAGGCCTGCTTGAAGTCGACCCAGATCGTTAGGACCTTTTTCTTCTCCTGGAAGGCATCTTCTATTGCTTGAGACAAGTAAGTAACTTGGTCTTCTATACTGTAGCATTCTCTAAATCCAGCTTGTTCCGGCACCAGGATCTGCTCAGACTCTAAATACCATTTCAATCTGTGGTTGACTATTCGCTCCATAGTCTTCCCAACACAGCTTGTGAGACTGATTGGCCGGTAACTTGCAGCCTCGGTCTTACATTTCCCTTTCTTTAGTATGGGTATTGTGATGGCTTCTCTCCATACTTGGGGTACCGTTCCTTTCAACCAGCTGTGGTTGAATATCTCAAGCAGTTTTGTCTTTGCTGCTGAGCTCAGATTTACTAGCATTTCGTTGCTGATTTTGTCTGGGCCGGGTGACTTTTGAAACTTAAGCTTGGAAATAGCCTTCTGTAGTTCTCCTAGTGTGATGGGTTCCCTCATTGGGGCAGGAGTATCTGTCTGTCCCATGGTTGCCAGTATTTCTTTTCTTATCTCTCTCTGATGGTCTATGTTAATGGGTAAGTTGCTTTCTGAACTGTATCTTCTAGCAAACAAGTCTGCAGCTTGTTTTCCTCTGAAAAGTTTGCCACCTTCATCCAATGTGATAGTCTGCCTTGGTGAGGAATGCTCTTCATTTAGAGACTTGACTAATCTCCAAAGTTTCCTGCCGTCTTTCTCAAGGTTCAGCGATGCCGTTTTAGTTCTCCAGCTTTTCCGCTTTTCTTCTAGCTTTGTTCTCTGAAACTCTGCTACAGCCTTTTTCCATTTGTTGTGAGTTTCAAGTGAAGGCTGAGACTCTGCGTCCTTTCTAGCCTTGTCCATAGCTTCCTGACGTTCTTGGAGTGTGCTGGACCAGTATGGTATGTAGTTACGCCGGCATCCTTTGGGAATGGTTTCTTTTGCAGCTTGTAGTATGCATCTGTTGAAGTCTTTTACCACTTCATTAATGTCTCTGTTCTGTACCTTGAGGGTAGACAGCAGCGTGTTCACCTGATGCCTGAATAAACCCCAGTTGGCTTTTTTGTAGTTCCATCTTGTAATGGCTGGGCCTGTACTGAGAGTTGCACTCTGGACAGTAAGAAAGATTGGGCGATGGTCGCTTCCCCCTAGTTGGTCTCCTACTTCTCTACTAATAGATCCAGCTATATCTGGTGTGGAGAAGGCAAGATCTGGTGTTGAGGTTGTGTGCCATCCTCTGGAGTAGAAGGTAGGAGTATCTGTGGCATTATTGACTAGGATTAGGGAGTGATCATCTTGCCAAGTTTCAACCTCTTCACCTCTGTGATCCAGATGGTTATAGCCCCAGCTCTGGGAGTGGCTATTAAAGTCTCCAACTGCTATAAAGTTGGTGGCTGGTACCTGTATAGAGCTGAGACTCAGGGGTTTGTTGTTCGGACAGTAATAGTTCAGGAGTTCTATTTCCATCTTGTCTACCTTTATCTGCAGCAGCTGATATTCTGCTCCATCCATGAAGGTTTTCCTTTCGTGTGCAGGAATGTTATTCCTTACAAGAGTAAGTACTCCTCCTTTTCGTCTATCTTGTCTGTCGGATCTGAAGCATTGATATCCCCTTATTTTAAAGGTTTGATCTGCTTTCAAGTGAGTCTCTTGGATACAGCAAACACTGACTTGCTTCTCATACAAGATGTTTTCCAGCTCTGTCTTTTTGCTGTATCCAGCCTGCTTGCTGTTCACTCCCTCTGCATTCCAGTGCATCATGACAAGTGGCACTCTGGGTTTCTCTTTTCTGTTTTGTTTTGGTCAGTAGTTCTCCTCCGCCGTCTGTTGACTCCACAAGACGGTCTAGAGGGTCCTCCAGTAGCTGAGGGTGGGCTCTGTCGAGGCTCAGAGCCCGGCACTGCACCTGCCTGGTGGAGCTCCACAGGGCGAGCACCAGAACGAGATTTATTTGACGGTGTACTCTCCATAGAAAAAAAAAAAAGCGAGTTGCATGATACTGTGGTTTCCGGTGCGCCTTCTGGCCCAGTATCTACGACTTTAGCACCTGTTCAACGGGAGAGTGGGCTCATCCCTAATCTGTTTATGTTCCCAGTAGTAGACTATTCGCAAGCAGCCTGGGGGTGTCACTGCTCTGCGCGGACCTTGTTTACCGAGGCGGCGTCCGAGCTCGTATGGTGAAAATATGGTTGCGTTATCTTCAAAATAGCCCTGTCTTTCCCGTGGCTTTTCTGCCATCCTGCAACTTTGAGTTAGGGAGTTCTGAGCTCCAGTCTCTTTCCCAGGCATTTTATCCTGGCCTGGCACGCATACAGAGGACCCCACTTCTGGTTCTAAGTTAGCAGTTGGGGATAGGTGGGGTAGCACACTGTGCATTCCCCGTCATCCAGGGGGCTCTCCAACTATGCAGAGCTTGCACAATGCTGTGCTCTGGTTCGGGGCTCTCCCAAGGAATCCTCACGTCCTGCACAGAGCCACTTCCCGATACCCACCACCTGCCAACCCTCCATTGTAGAAATCTCCTGCATGCGGCCATCCAGTCAAGAGCCAGTATTAAGTCTGGTGCCCAAGTGATCCCCCCAAGCTCAGTGTGCAATGCTGGGTTCTCATCATGCTGCAACACAGGAGGGATTGTGATGCTCAGCCATCTCTCTCAATTCTGCACCGATAAGTGACATCGGGGACTTAACTTTGCCTCAGTACTGGGAGGCCCCGTTTCCGGGTACACCACACACAGCCAATTGAGGCAACGGTCGCCATGGGCGTGATAGACGACAAACAGTGAAGAATGAGGCAAGAAAGCATTTAACCCATGAAGTGGGGGTGGATTGGTGCAGACCAGAGCATGTACCACTCGCCGGTGGGTTCTGCATCTACACCTATAGGGTTCCACCCACTCCTCAGCCCATTTAGTCTGGCCCCTCACCCAGGACCTGTCCGGCTTGGGTGACCCTGCCAGGAGTAAAACTCCCGCCGGCATAGCTCCCGGGATCATTGAGGCGCTCAAGCTCTCCAACCACGGCAAGGTAGGCTTACATGTGGAGAGTAGTAGTAGTAGTAATGGTGGTAGTAGTAGTAGTGGTAGTAGTAGTTGTGGTAGTAGTGGTGGTAGTAGTAGCAGTAGTAGTGGTGGTAGTAGTAGTAGTGGTGGTAGTAGTGGTGGTGGTAGTGGTAGTAGTAGCCCCATCAGTCATGCCTGACTATGGGAATACAGCCCACAGCGGTAGTAGTAGTGGTAGTAGTAGTAATAGTAGTAGTAGTAGTAGTAGTGGTAGTAGCAGTGATAGTAGTGGTAGTAGTAGTAATAGCAGTAGTAGTTGTGGTAGTAGTGGTGGTGGTAGTAGTAGTGGTGGTATAGTAGTGGTGGTAGTTGTAGTAGTATTGGTGGTAGTAGTGGTGGTAGTAGTAATAGTAGTAGTAGCCCCATCAGTCATGCCTGACTATGGGAATACAGTCCACAGCGGCTTTTGTTCCAGGTGTTCCTTTCGGCGTGTTCTTGTATTTTAATTATGTATTTCTTTTCTTTTCTGTTTGTTGTGAGAGCTTCTTTTCTCCCAATCTGAGGTGGCATCATAGGGAGCATCGCCACTTGGAGCGATCGGCATCTTCATCCTCCCAGGTTGCTGGTTGAAACATAACGAACAGCAAAAACAACCAAGGATTTACAAACTTGCGTAAATGTGTACAATATTTATAAATATGTAAATTTGTACTTCCACATAATCACCAAGAGGTGCTGTGCCGGGTTGTGAAAGCCAACATTTATCTCCACAAGTCCCAGTTTCTGATATTGTCAGGCTGTCAGTAATGATTTCATGATTTCTTTACACTACTCCTACTCTATCCACTTCATGCTATCAGTCCAACTCATATTTGCTATGTCTTCCTCAGTGCTTTCTTCCCTCAGTCGTTCCCATTATTATCATGTGTTCCTCGTTTGAAAACTTTCTTCTTCCTTCTTCCTCGTTCGTCCTGAAATGGACGTTGGTTGCGTTATGTCCGTTTACAGCGAAGCTGCGATATTTGCGTCTTTCGGCCGTTACATCCGACTTCAGCACGGCATTTTTGGGGACCGGGTTTGCCTTCCCTCTTCGATCCCTACTCTCTCAGCCAGACTGCAGTGATGCAGTCCGTTTCCAGGACCATCACTTGGAGATGGAGTAGGGTCTTGGTCAGCTCTGGTTCGCTGAACCTGACGCAAGCAGTTTGAAAACATGTAGTATACATTTTAATTGACGCATGCTTAACATTGTAATAACTG
Source organism: Oreohelix idahoensis (assembly GCA_024509875.1). Lineage (NCBI taxonomy): Eukaryota > Metazoa > Mollusca > Gastropoda > Stylommatophora > Oreohelicidae > Oreohelix > Oreohelix idahoensis. The sequence goes on along the minus strand of JAMPIV010017739.1, from coordinate 57,274 downwards.
ATCTCTGCTTCTGGACTCCTTCAGGACCTCACCATTAGATTTCTTAGTTGATTTTTTTTTAAAAAAATACAAATTTTGCCTCGTTTTGGCGAGGCGCGCTCCGATCAACCAAAACACAAGGTCTGTCGTAAATTTATTTTGAGAGAAAGAGTCTTGTAAATAGTGATCCCGTTTAGAGTGGAGAATGATGGTGAAAGCTCAGTGATAGTAAGGGTTAGAAAGTAAATAGTTGTTTCACAGAGTGCTGGGGAGAGTAAGGACAGACCTTTTTACGACAATCTGTTTCTCTCAATCTACTCCTTAAACTCTCCTGGCTAAAGGATTATTTGCCAGTTTCCAAACACACATGCGCTCACACCAATTTGGTGCTTCATACACACGGACGTTACGTAAATACAAACTATATTAAACAGATATGGGTAAATTGGGATTGGGTATTCCAACACAGTACTAAATAAGTTTTACGTGTTTATTTATTATTAAAAAATCAGTCACGACATGTATCATTTGTTTACAAGCAAAATATCATAGGTACAGAAAATACAAATAACAAGGTGGGGAGGGGTTTATGAAGAGTGGTATCCACTACGCCCTTCCCTCTTGAAATAGACAGAGATAAACCCAGTCCAAAGATAGGTAATTATCAGAAAAATAGATGATGTAACCCAACAGTAACCTTAATTACTCTGAAAAGAGGTGTTACAATATTATGTATGGGTAGAAGAAAAAAACCTGTTATTTCTCAATTGTTCTTCCCTTTACTAAGCAAATGAAAGGGAGGAGGGGGGAGGGAGGGGGGATAAACAGAGTTAACAAAAAAAATCCCACTTAAAGGAACAAGGTAGGGAATACAGTAACAGTATTTACCAGGTAGGTAAATTAGCAAATAGTTTGCAATAATAAATCTCCTTTCATTCATGCACGCTCTTGATGGCCATCACACATTTGTTCACACACACTTACCGATCGTAGAACCTGACACTCCATAGAAATACAAAAAAAAACATCAAATAAACAATCGTCGTAGGTCTTCTGTGTCCAACCCCAGATTATCAGGTTTATGTGTTAGTACAGACCCGAAATCGCTGGAAGGTGAAGCTGATTGTTCTGGTTTTTTGTTATGTTAAAGGAAAAGTTCTACTGGATGGCACAGTCTTAGATTCCGGTGGTGACTATGGTATGGTCTCATTGATTTCGCCGCTGGTGGTAAAATCCTTAAGGCGTGATGATAACAACTGACCGGTAAGGGATGATTTACTCCCAATGATACGGAACGTAGGGTATAAAAAAAGCCTGGCAATGCGTTAAATCTGCTGGAATACATGATCGCCCGCGCCGCGGGTCATCAGGTGTTAGACTTGAAGGCAAAACGGAACGAGGATCAAAAGACAAAAATCTGACTGAACGCGTACTTGAACTAGCGAGGTTAATGGACGCAAATTGGTGGGGCAAGGAGGAAAAGTCACGTTCCCCGCCCCCCAAGTTGACATAAAGTAAGGAATTCGACAGAAGGGACCTTGGATATGATACGCCACAGTCATTTATTGGACGCTTTTGCGATACCAAGCCTTTTATTTGAATTCAGCGGCTAAACGCAGATGCTTGAAATATTACAAAATTCAAAAAGTAACTTTTTCTTAATATTAATGTTAGGAATATAAAAATTAGCTGGCCGGATGGCCCATTCTGAGCAGTGAAATAATATGCTTTTAATTATACAGACGGATAGATAATAATGAAGACATTGACAAAAGACTGTGTTGTTCACAACAGCGAAAGACTGCATTGAATCAAACATCTCACTATTTGCACAAAAAATCGCGACCTTGAAGACTCAAGTGTCCAAATCTAGTTAGAATGAAAGAGAAGGGGAATTGGTGGAAGCTGTGGCTAAAAATAACTTTTCAGGCAAAATTGTAGAGGGGATGAATAGGTTGGTTCAAAAAACAAGTACGTTTTTGTGAAAACGCAAGTAGAGACGGACAGACTAACAGATAAAAATCCATACTTGACTGAAGCATGACTGAAATGACTTTAGTGTAGGAAATTTGAATTGAAAAACACAAGGCAGTGATTGGCCACAGACAATCATATTATCGGCGCTCAGACGCGCATTTGGGGCCATTCCTCAATAGTTGTCCAGTGATAGACACAGTAAATTTCAAGTGTGGTGATTTCCAAATGAAATAAATTGAAATAAGTTCAGGGACGCTATACTATAGCCAGCAGCTCAGCTGAGTTTTGCTAGCATTTCTGTGTTCTTTATTCATAATCTGGTAAGATTGAAATTATTTCTTTGTATATTTTGAATATTGTTTAATGTTTCGAGTGATTTGATACTGCCATATCGAAATCTAGCCTTACAAACAAGTAAGGATTTGCTCTGGACCCCCCGCCCCAGTTCAGGGTCTAGAGACAAATAAAATACATAAACTCCAGCAAGGATTAGGAAGGACAGATCAAGTGTTGAGATCTATGAAACATATTACCTATACTATTTTAGGGGAGGAAACTAATAAACATATTTCAGAATCTGTAGTCTGGGAGGACCTATCTGATGTGAAACCACCATGGTAAAATGTGCTGTATGGTCAGAGAGATCTGACCTGTCTATATGGTGTTGTTGTTGTGTAGTGTTTTGTCCAGACATGGTTAGAGAATGGACTTTTGACACATAGCCAATACTTTGATTGCAGAGCTGTGAGTTTCAGTTGTCACCAAGGCGGTGTAAACTAAGTTGGTGATTTTACCAGAGTGGATCCGTGCAGTAACGTTGTGTCAGAGCAGACTATTATTGCCCCCAAGCACGGAGAGGTGGGGCCACCAGATCTCAGCACCAGAGCTACATCTTCAAAGTTGAGTGAGCCTCTGGTCTGCTGGAAATTCACCAACTCCATTTAGTTACTAACAATCCCATAAAATTCCTGCCATTTCTGGACAAGGTGTAGTCAATATAGACTGGAGTGATGAGGCCACCCCAACAGCACAACCATTAACTATCCTCCCAATTAGATGACTAGTATAAACATTAATAAAACTAAATAGTCTAGTACTTACATATGTACACTCTTGCATTTATTATGTAATATTCCATGCATTTCTTTCATAATTTCTAAATCTTTTATAAGTTCTGGTCAAAATAAAACTTGATCCAGAACAAAATAAATGTAAAAAAATTTCTATCAAAAATTTTACACACTTGAGTTAGTTCAGTGTATTATAACATTTGTTAATATTATTAGACTTAGTAAATATCTGTGTGTGTGTCTATAAACTATCACGCCACATTACATATCATTACCCTAGACATTTAACGTAGCCACATTCATTAGAAAAAAAAAAAAAGATAAGTGTGAGGTCGTAGTGGTAGCGAGAAGGGCCTTCTGACAACTCTCAGTTACATTTTATCTCAGGAGCCTTCACAGCTGACCTCATGCATCACACGTAGTACCATCACCACCATACAATACCATCAAACCCACTACAGGGGGCTTTATTTCTGTTAACGTTAGATAGCGGAATCACAACAGGATCGCCACAAGGTTAAAATTTAAACCACAGTCTCATCAAATTCTGGAGGGTTTTAAGAACTGAGTCCGCAGGACTCTGATACAGTGTTTATGCTTTGCTTTGCTTTGCTGAGATGCAACGGTTAGGATCACCCTATATGAAAGATAGAAAACATGTAATTCATACCGAAAAATCAAATAACATTCTAAAGCGCGATAAATTTACCGTTAAGACTATTATATGCACTCGCGTATTTAATTATGTATTTAAGAAAACACTTCGCGAGTTTAATGATTAAAACACACATATATATCTAGAACTTAACTCAATTAGTTAGTTAAAAATTCCTTCACGACTTTAAAAGTTAATTTAAGCATTTTAAGCATCTATTATCTTTGGAAATACTATAATAGATATATCATTAAATTTTAAACTGGAAACTTTTGAGGTAGGTTTAATTTAATAGATTTAAATCAAAACAAAATCCAGTGAAATAAAATGAATGAACTAGATCACTGATCACTAGAAACTACTATATATGTTACCGTTTAGCACAGAATAACTACACTCCAATATAGCCAAGAATCCAGAGGGAATTCTAGCAGGATTTAACTATAAGCTAGTGAATTTTAAAATGTCTGGCAACGAGTGATAAAATGGCATTCTTCATGGTCTCTATATATATGAAATGGAATGAAAGATTGGGGGGACATGTAGAATCTAACACCTTTCTTGAACTTTAGGTAAAATCGAGATTCTAGCCGCCCGCTCCTCGTCCGGTTATCCAATTCTGTGGTCGCTTCGTCTTGCCCGTTCGTTCCGTATTTCGAGCGGTTTTCTGGTTGACACAGAGATGTGAAATTCCTGCGAGAGACTAGCTTGGTTCGCTCTTAGATCCCTCAGTGTCTTTGATTGCATGCCGCTTCTTCGTTTGATTTAGGCAACGCCTTTAAGGCAGGCGTACTGACCAAGGTAAGGAAAATAACTGCTCTTGATTGCTCTGGAGATAGACGTGGGCGTGGTTTAACCTCTCCTTAAATCAATGCGATTCTCTAAATGCACGGAAGATAGCAGTCTACATATTAAGTAGCAAACGTGTTGACAATCTACGTGGAAAGGTTGCATGCTAATGAGTCCACGTTTTTCTGTTGTGCATTTCTAATGAGCCCAGGTGGAGGAATTCCCGTTTGACGAAAAGTTACAACAATAATCGGGGGCACTAATGCAACGAAGTATCTACCATATCATCTAACTTCAGGGTCAGCTGAGTTTCATCGTCCGTCACAAGGTCCATGTGTTATATTAGGGCGCATGTCCAAATATAAAAGACCTTATGGTCTGGTTGTTATTTTTCATGAAATGTTCATCATCCTTCTAGGAAATCATTACCTAGAAGCCCCCACTGCATTCATTTGTTTAAACATTGTAGTGGTTCAGTTTTTCACTGGAGATTCATTTTCTTACCTTTATTGAGAGGGGTACAATGCATGACATGTTTCTAATATTCTTTGGAAGCTGCTTTTGCCTGGTCTATTCTGCTCTCTCTGTCTGTCTGTCTCTCTGTCTCTGTCTCTGTCTCTCTCTCTCTCTATTTATTTCTCTGCGAACTATGGTTGTAGCGAGAGGAAAGATATAATGATGGTGATATTATCCTGGACAAATAGATGTATCAGATGATACTAGGATATTGCCAGATAAGAGACTGGTCTTACAAGAAATACCCCATTCTCTGAAAAGAGTAATGGTGTATCGACATCAAAGGTATAGTCAAGCTGTATAGGTTCCTAGATGAGATGGTAATGTTCTATCTATATTCCTATGGGCTCCTCTCCAGACTAACCTTAGACAATGACTCTGCTAGGGGTAACTAAATACACAACAAGAACTTTAAACCAAATTTAAATAATTCACTGAAGACTCTGGGTACAATTTGTAATTTATTTATGTACAAGATCTTTTCTTCTTTGTTAATTTTTCAAATAAAATTCAATTCAATACAAAACAAAAAAATTGTCACTTTCAAATATATATATATATAAAACACATGTACAGTTAATTTCTTTAACTAATATAGTTCAATTTCACAGTTTTATTGCTTCCTGGTGGAATCTGTCTCTACTTTTGTGCTTTCTTGAATAGATGAATCTAAATGTTACTTTATGATTCATATGACTGTCAAATGTCTTTTATATACACCACAGTGTTTATTTCATCATCACGTAGTCTATTCGTAGGTGGGTTAATTTGGTGTTGTTTGAAAATTGAAGAGTAGCCGAACACTGAGCTACTTATCTGAAACAAAGTCCTTCCTAGGCCTCGTACAGCAGTATGATTGGATGGAACCCTACGACCGCGGATCCACCACTCGTCAAGATGACACAGTTAATACTGGCAAAAGCTCTGACAAACTTGAGCATCTAATTGCTGACTTGGTCATTAGAGATTGTGTATGACACCCAGGGCAGGATATAACCTGAAACAATATATACAACCTACGTAGTATCGCTCATTGTCTCCTTAGCCAGACAGGAGGTAGTATGAGACAGTTCAGACAAGCTGTGGTAACTCAGAAGAGACATAATAAGTCATGAATAACACAATTCGTTCAAGTAGTAGCACAATAGTTCAGTGATTCACTTGTTACAGTTCTGTCCATGATTTGTTTCAATAAAATCATATAGGCCTTATGGCAATCATTGTGTCATATATCAAATAATACAGAAAATCAATCTGTTATAGTCATTCCTTCCTCCAGTTTGGATAGTTTTTTCCAACAAGCATAATATTTTTAAAACGCTTTCCACAACCAACGTGCTCAATCCATTCGTTCTACTTAATTATTACACAATTAAACTAAACCTACACACTTCGGGTTTTCCTCCAGAAATAACACAATGATTCTACACCTGCCAATATTTTTTAACACACATTGATAATATATTTACATATATATATATATTTAATTAACATCTCGCTTACCCTCAATCACCGACAGGCTTTTAATGGTTACACAGTCTGCTCACACTTCTGCAGATGGCAACGAAGTTGATATAACTGCTTGTGCTCTGTGTCTGTAGTTTGAATTAGGCGGCGAGTGTGTCTGTGTCATGCGTTCTCTCCCCTTTTATAATGGCCTTGCAGATGTACGAGGTGCCAACTGGACCAAAGTACGTTTGCATGCATCCAAAATCGTGTAGGCAAGGCATGATGTGCTTAGTAAATCCAAAATAATTCTGGAATCCGTATTTCTGCACCGATTTCCTCCATCTTAGGCTTATTTTACTCATATGAATGAGCTCTATCACTATGAATATCCATTTTATCCAATAATTTATCCGACTATTTACTGGAGCAGCCGAAACAGGGAAAAACACAATATGGTTCATGTTCCACTGTCTTCTGTTCATAATAACTCGGCTCTACAACACATCCAGTGAATCTATTGCTATCTGCCTAAAGCTAATGATCCCTATTATCGAGTCGGGTCCTTCTTTATCTAGGTATTCCATGATTAGTTGCACACTGCCATCCGAAATATCCTTAATATGTCGTAGATTTTTGATAGGTGATTAAGATAGATTCTGGTCCTGTCTGAATAGAACTGGAAAAGGTGGTATCTCAGTGAGAGATAAGGTAAAGAAAAAGATTTCACGAGTAAAATGGTGAAAAGGTAGAGTCTGTCCCTGGATTGAGAAGATACTCTAGTCCAGCCTATTGCTACGACTGAAATTTGTTTATCAGACAGTTTACCTTTCATTATATATTAACATATACGCTATAACCACTCACATACACACACACAGATACATGACGACAACTTGACGCACAAACGTAAAACTATAGTAATGGAGTAGAGATATTGGGCCGAGCTGACCAACACAAGTAATTAAGTTTTATGTTAAGTTTATTTATCATAAAGAAAAAACTTCACAACATCCAGTATCAAATAAAAAATATAAAATCATAGGTTACAGAAATAATAAAGAAATAGACACATAAGTGCAATTCCCTCTGTTGAGACAAGATCCCTTTAGAAGAAGATATTAACCCCCAAAAGGTCAAGAGATTAGCACTATGGTATAGAATTTGACTATACTGTAAAAGAGTGGTAGGTTTTGGTTTGTGTCACGTACTGGATTTTTAGGAAGAAAATACAAAACATTTAACAACAATATAGTATTCTATCCAAACCCGCGTAACGGTATAATTTATTATCCACTCGGTTATTAGATTTGATTAGAAAACACAAGTGTATAGCTTATCTTATCGTTCTTATTAATCCGTGAAATAAATTCTAGTCATTTACAAAAATTACACATAATGGATTAGAGATAAATATATATTTCGTCAGTACTACATTGCCTAGTGCATTTACTAGTCAATTAAAATATTTCTTTTTCTGGGGGGTATCGAGTAATTAAATTAACGTTACAGCCGGAAAAATTAGCTATAAATTATTTTAATTTGCTAGTCAATTAACACCAAAAAATCCTAGTTAAATATAATGACGAACTTTAACAATTAAATCAAACAAAAATGCTAGTAAATATATTTACCGCAACACAGAAATTAAAACTATCTCCAAAGAAATACTAAGTTCTTCTTCTTCTTCTTGCGATCGCATCTTTGATGATTACACCGTCAGACGAGTTCTCATGATGAATTCGACTGTTGTTTGAAGTTCCTCTTTAACTCCATATAGCTTTGAGTTTAGTGTTGAGTCATTGGGCCAGTATATCTTTCTTAACTGGTCATACAGAGGACAGTCCTGTAGAACATGTTCAGCAGTTTGTTCGTTTAATCCACATGTGCACAGTGGTGAAGCAGACAATCGTAGCTTGTGCATGTGTTTATTCAGTTTGTTATGCCCTGTCCTGAGTCGAAAAATAGTTATCTGTCCGTGCCGGTCAAGAGTGTGATAGTCGTCTTTGGGTTGGTTCTGTTCTCTTCTGATAGTCTGGATAGCTCTCTTTTTCTCAAAGTATGTGACTTCATTATCTTCTTGTTCACATTCTCCTCCCTTTTTTGCCTTTTCATTTCCGGGTACACCACAATGAGATGGTACCCACTGAAGTATGGTTCTCTTTTTGGCAGCTGCCTTGTTTAGTTCATTTCTCAGATGCGGGAGTTTACCACCCTTGAGAGCTTGCAGGACAGACATTGCATCTGTGAGGATGACTACCTGGTGGCAGTCAGAGTTGGAGTTATAAATCATATTTGCAGCTTGCTCTAGAGCTTGAACCTCAGCTGTATAGTTGGAACAGAATTTACCAGTGGGAATGTGCCTAGTCTCATAGTGGTTGTCAGGATATGAGATAAAGATACCGGCACCTCCATTCCTAACAGCATTAATTGCTGATCCATCTGTATAGGCATGTATCCATGATTGATCGGGATAGCTTTCTTGGATCATACTCAATGTAGCAGTTCGTTTTTGCAGATCATTATACTCACATCCACTTGTGAGACCACTGACTGATGTATTAATTTGGAGGGCACTGCTGGCCTGCTCCCATGGTACAGGGTATAGGGTGGGCTTCAGTGGTGATGTCTTCATGGATAGGTCTTCTTGATGCTGTCTTATAAGTCTTTTCCCCCGATGCACAAAGCTGCTACGCTTTAGACGTCCTAATGCCAGATCATCTAGTCTTGCCTTCATTGGGTGCATTGGCATACTGTTGTACTTTTCCATCTGGATCATAGTTTTTGTGTCTCTTCTATGGGACAATGTCTGTAATCCAGCAACCTTCTGCATCTCTGTTATTGGTGTAGTTTTCATGGCTCCTGTAATGAGCCTGAGAGCTTGATTTTGCACCTTGTCTAAAGACTGCAGATGTGAGTTAGCAGCTGATGACCATGCTGCTGAGCTAAACTCTAAGTGTGGTCTTATTACTCCATTATAAATCTTCTTTAGATTTCGTTCATTTGCTCCCCAGTTGGTACCTGCTAATTTTCTGAGTATGCCTAGTCGTCTTCGGGAATTTCCTTCTGCATTTTCAATATGCTTATTCCATGTAAGCCTTTGGTCAAATGTCACCCCAAGATAGGTGGGGTAGCTTTCTTCCTTGATCACGGTTGTCCCTAGGTGTATGTTAGCTGATTTGTCCTTGGGGGCGAGGGAGAACAGTGTTGTGGAGGTTTTGTCTGTGTTTATTGTGATAAGCCATTTCTCTGCCCATGACACTAGCATGTCTGCTGCCCGCTGCATTCTATAATTTGCTGTGGTGACATTTTCATCAGCGCACCAGAGTACTAGATCATCTGCATATAAGGCAGCTTTAACTCCTGCAGGGAGATCTTTCACCAGGTCATTGATGTAAACAAGGAAGAGTGTTGGGGAAATTACTCCTCCTTGAGGTACCCCCTGATGGAGCAACACTTTTCTGCTCTGCAGACCGTCAAGAGTGACTCTAGTTCTCCTGTTATGCAAGTATGACTGGATCCATTTCATCATGTTGCCTTGGATGCCACTTCTCCTAAGTTTTGCAATGAGGCCATCTTTCCACACCTTGTCAAAGGCCTGCTTGAAGTCGACCCAGATCGTTAGGACCTTTTTCTTCTCCTGGAAGGCATCTTCTATTGCTTGAGACAAGTAAATAACTTGGTCTTCTATACTGTAGCATTCTCTAAATCCAGCTTGTTCCGGCACCAGGATCTGCTCAGACTCTAAATACCATTTCAGTCTGTGGTTGACTATTCGCTCCATAGTCTTCCCAACACAGCTTGTGAGACTGATTGGCCGGTAACTTGCAGCCTCGGTCTTACATTTCCCTTTCTTTAGTATGGGTATTGTGATGGCTTCTCTCCATACTTGGGGTACCGTTCCTTTCAACCAGCTGTGGTTGAATATCTCAAGCAGTTTTGTCTTTGCTGCTGAGCTCAGATTTACTAGCAATTCGTTGCTGATTTTGTCTGGGCCGGGTGACTTTTGAAACTTAAGCTTGGAAATAGCCTTCTGTAGTTCTCCTAGTGTGATGGGTTCCCTCATTGGGGCAGGAGTATCTGTCTGTCCCATGGTTGCCAGTATTTCTTTTCTTATCTCTCTCTGATGATCTATTTTAATGGGTAAGTTGCTTTCTGAACTGTATCTTCTAGCAAACAAGTCTGCAGCTTGTTTTCCTCTGAAAAGTTTGCCACCTTCATCCAATGTGATAGTCTGCCTAGGTGAGGAACGCTCTTCATTTAGAGACTTGACTAATCTCCAAAGTTTCCTGCCGTCTTTCTCAAGGTTCAGCGATGCCGTTTTAGTTCTCCAGCTTTTCCGTTTTTCTTCTAGCTTTGTTCTCTGAAACTCTGCTACAGCCTTTTTCCATTTGTTGTGAGTTTCAAGTGAAGGCTGAGACTCTGCGTCCTTTCTAGCCCTGTCCATAGCTTCCTGACGTTCTTGGAGTGTGCTGGACCAGTATGGTATGTAGTTACGCCGGCATCCTTTGGGAATGGTTTCTTTTGCAGCTTGTAGTATGCATCTGTTGAAGTCTTTTACCACTTCATTAATGTCTCTGTTCTGTACCTTGAGGGTAGACAGCAGCGTGTTCACCTGATGCCTGAATAAACCCCAGATGACTTTTTTGTAGTTCCATCTTGTAATGGCTGGGCCTGTACTGAGAGTTGCACTCCGGACAGTAAGAAAGATTGGGCGATGGTCGCTTCCCCCTAGTTGGTCTCCTACTTCTCTACTAATAGATCCAGCTATATCTGGTGTGGAGAAGGCAAGATCTGGTGTTGAAGTTGTGTGCCATCCTCTGGAGTAGAAGGTAGGAGTATCTGTGGCATTATTGACTAGGATTAGGGAGTGATCATCTTGCCAAGTTTCAACCTCTTCACCTCTGTGATCCAGATGGTTATAGCCCCAGTTCTGTGAGTGGCTATTAAAGTCTCCAACTGCTATAAAGTTGGTGGCTGGTACCTGTATAGAGCTGAGACTCAGGGGTTTGTTGTTCGGACAGTAATAGTTCAGGAGTTCTATTTCCATCTTGTCTACCTTTATCTGCAACAGCTGATATTCTGCTCCATCCATGAAGGTTTTCCTTTCGTGTGCAGGAATGTTATTCCTTACAAGAGTAAGTACTCCTCCTTTTCGTCTATCTTTTCTGTCGGATCTGAAGCATTGATATCCCCTTATTTTAAAGGTTTGATCTGCTTTCAAGTGAGTCTCTTGGATACAGCAAACACTGACTTGCTTCTCATACAAGATGTTTTCCAGCTCTGTCTTTTGGCTGTATCCAGCCTGCTTGCTGTTCACTCCCTCTGCATTCCAGTGCATCATGACAAGTGGCACTCTGGGTTTCTCTTTTTCTGTTTTGTTTTGGTCAGTAGTTCTCCTCCGCCGTCTGCTGACTCCACAAGACGGTCTAGAGGGTCCTCCAGTAGCTGAGGGTGGGCTCTGTCGAGGCTCAGAGCCCGGCACTGCACCTGCCTGGTGGAGCTCCACAGGGCGAGCACCAGTACGAGATTTATTTGACGGTGTACTCTCCATGGAAAAAAAGCGAGTTGCGTGATACTGTGGTTTCCGGTGCGCCTTCTGGCCCAGTATCTATGACTTTAGCACCTGTTCAACGGGAGAGTGGGATCATCCCTAATCTGTTTATGTTCCCAGTAGTAGACTATTCGCAAGCAGCCTGGGGGTGTCACTGCTCTGCGCGGACCTTGTTTACCGAGGCGGCGTCCGAGCTCGTATGGTGAAAATATGATTGTGTTATCTTCAAAATAGCCCTGTCTTTCCCATGGCTTTTCTGCCATCCTGCAACTTTGAGTTAGGGAGTTCTGAGCTCCAGTCTCTTTCCCAGGCATTTTATCCTGGCCTGGCACGCATACAGAGGACCCCACTTCTGGTTCTAAGTTAGCAGTTGGGGATAGGTGGGGTAGCACACTGTGCATTCCTCGTCATCCAGGGGGCTCTCCAACTATGCAGAGCTTGCACAATGCTGTGCTCTGGTTCTGGGCTCTCCCAAGGAATCCTCACGTCCTGCACAGAGCCACTTCCAGATACCCACCACCTGCCAACCCTCCATTGTAGAAATCTCCTGCATGCGGCCATCCAGTCAAGAGCCAGTATTAAGTCTGGTGCCCAAGTGATCCCCCCAAGCTCAGTGTGCAATGCTGGGTTCTCATCATGCTGCAACACAGGAGGGATTGTGATGCTCAGCCATCTCTCTCAACTCTGCACCGATAAGTGACATCGGGGACTTGTGCCTCAGTACTGGGAGGCCCCGTTTCCGGGTACAACACACACAGCCAATTGAGGCAACGGTCGCCGTGGGCGTGTCTTCAGTGGGGAAGTTGTGGAGTCTTCCTGTCCATGTTCTTGCACATCCTAACACTGCCCGCAAGACATCGGAGGTTTGGAGAGTGGCCTTCTCTAAATACCAAGTAATTCCACTTTAACAATGGTCTAGGATTCAAAGCTAGATGTTCCGAAAATTCTGAGGCGACTAGATAATTGATTTTAAAGGATGAGGTATATATATGAAATAGGTCTTAGTTCGCTAGTTCTTGCGAGATATCACGTCTTGCCCGTATTTTTGGGGAAATCTGCGGTCGATATCTGAATGAAATCTTTATTTCTCACTTCTGCTAACCGCATAGACTTTGGCAACGAGCAAACAGTCTTTTGATCTCCGCTCGTTCCGTAGCTAATTACATTCTCTTGGACTCACGAACAGACGGCTGAGGTCGGTAACCGTGGTTATCGCCCCCTATGATTTTCTTTCTACGTGCATCATAGTCTGATCTGTCACTATTTCAACGATTGCCCAATCGCTCGCGTGATAATCCAGTTAACGGCTCTTACTCGCTAGTTGTTTACCTGTCCCGTCGTGGACTAGTTAATAAGTCTGTTTGTAAACCTTCCTATTGCCTGTAAGACAATAGAAAAAAGAAAAAAAAAGGCGTGGCTACAATTATGAGTTTGACAGATATAGCAGTACATGGGTTCTGCGTTTAACAAAAACGTGCATACTAATAAGGAAGCAAGGTGGGAGCAAAGACGTGCTGATATATGTAATATATTTACATAATCTATCACACATCTACACTTTTGTTTCCTCCATGCCTAGCGATCTTCCGACACCATTTATACCAAGCTGGCTTTTCATTGGTCAGATACATCCACGGGGTTTGTGCGGGGATAATTTTTGAATGATGCCGAGATATGAATCAGACTTCATTACAGATAGTCCCCCAATTCTAAAGCGTGAACTATCTGTTCGAGCTTCAAATCTGAATCACTAACGAGGCAATCATCCAATGGGAATCTATTGTTCCTTCTTTCTCTCCTGGGTGCAATCTGGTGGGTACCTACTCAAGAAATCTGCCCCCACATTCTGAGATCCAGGGATGTATTTAGCCAGAAACGGCTCGTTTTAAGTATCTCGCCTCCGATACTTAGTCTCCTGTAATCGTTATGGCAGAGCTTCAACTTGACCAGATATGTCAAGTTGTTAGTGCGTCCCGCTAACGTTGGGAGTTTATTGGATCGTAATTGAATAACTATATATATATGCTCAAAGTTGTTAACATGGTCACTGTGGTAAACCCATGTAGTCTACTGGTACGTTACTGAAGAGCTTCCGTTAACCTTCATGTGGTAGCGGTTAGTGCAGTCAGTCAACGTCCATGTTGATAGTTATTGACATCCCTGACAACATCAGTGCCAATCCAGAAAACGAAAACACATCGGTAACAGCTTGGCGGCCAGTATACGAGGAGAATTTTTTCGAGTGAAGATGCTACTACAAATCTCTACAACGTTTGTTTCAAGATACGTCGACTATTGCGACAAGAATTTACCACCATGACACCGTTGTGTGGAGGTTTGCTGTTTAACGGTCGACCTCTCTGACCTCTGCGTGGTCAACCTGTACATCTTATAAAGCCATATTGTTAGGGTCAACGATGGATCGTAGTACGGATAGTCTTTTGCTCACCATGCAGTGCCCGATACCTATCGACATTGCGTTCGCGATGAGCGGGATTTTTTTAAGTGGCTAATTGTTTCTGTGCACCTTGTCGCTGCTGCATGTTTTGGTCGAGCCTTTCTTTTATTATGTCCACATTTAATCAAAATGTTCTATGTTCTACGTGCCATGCGGGATGGTTGGGCGGAGACCTACGTGGGATTCATCCCAGCTTCACACCAGAGCCCACGTTAGGCGTTCTTTAGGGACATTTACAGATTTCCCGCAGTGGAAATTCCGGCTTATATTTGCCGAAGGAAATTGGTCCACTGTGCTTGGTTGTCTGTGACAGCCTAATGTTTGGGCGTAACGTGTTGTTTTTATCGTTGTTATTGTGATATTTTTTTTCTCTCTGTGCCTTAGTTTATTGATTGACTTTGTTTGTAACCGTCATTCTCCACCTTACTATTCCTGATTTTTATACAAATTTTCTATTTATACACTGTGCTGTTGCTTGTCTTGTATCCTTTTTCGCAGTGTCATTGCATTTTTGCAATACCTTTTTTCTTTGATTCTGTTTTATTTCTTTAGTTGATCCTGCGAACGTTTTCAGTCGTACTTTGGTATCTCGTCTTCTTATCAGTTGTTCTCAGTATCTTCATCATATATTGCCTGTCTTATATGCTCTATTAATTATTTTTTTCTAATGCTTCATTTATTGATTAAGTAAGTCTTATACAGAAGCTGAGATAGAAGACAAAAATGTCGAAGTGAAAACTCTCACTCAGGAAGTCGACCAATGGACGGAGAAGTGTGAGAAATTGAAACTGGTATCTCAGAGAAATGAAGCTTTGGAGTCTGAAATTGCGAAACTCAGAGAACAGGTTTCACGTGTGGCTCATCTGGAATCAGATGCTCAGACACGAGTAATGGGTGACCTATATTGTGAACAACCATGGCCTCAACTCGATAATGACTATAAGAGCAAATTGACAGCTCTTGAACAAGAAAATGGAGACTTAAATTACCTTCAAAGTCACAATAAAAATGGTTATCGTGTGGAGGTCGCTACTACTGAGAGATTGCTCCTTGAAGTGAAAAGAAAAAATTCTAAACTCGGAAAAGAAGGTGAAAGACAAATTGAAGAAATGTCGCAAAAAGATCTAGAGATTTCTAAGGTGAAGAAAAAGAATTGATGGGTTGATTGATGTGATTTTAGACAATGTTTTATCACACAGTCGCTATGACTATGCCGGCAGTACTAAGTGTGATATGAACGGGTTCACACGCCCGAAAAAACGTAAAATTATCTTTCCGGGGTCATTATAATTTCCCTTGAAATAACTATACTGCCTTTAATAAGAGTGATTCTTGGCGACAGGCCAAAAACAGTGATCCTATTGTGACAGTCGGTCCTTTAAATCACGGTAAAACCTCTGAGAACGTTAAAATACTGGATCCACATACCCAACGTGCATCGAATTTTCAGAGTACAGATAAAGTTGTCACATGGGACAAAACTATTACTACTCGTTGTCAGACTAATACCCATAACGTTAATTACAAATATGATTCAATCCTACCTGTGTGTCACGAGAGGGTAGTTGTTATTGAAATTAATAAGTATCCTGGACACACAGTTGTATCAGGTGATACCAGGATAGTGCCAGATAAGAGTCTGGTCTTATAAGTAATACCCCCTTCTCTGAAAAGAGTAAGGGTATATAGACATCAAAGGTAGGATCAAGCTGTATAAGTTCCTAGAGAAGATGGTAATGTATTACTCTAAGTTCCTACTTGCTCCTCTCCAGATCCTCCTCTGTTAATATTAATAGCTCTGCTAGGGGTATTAACTAACCTATCTACCAACAAGAACTGTAACTTAACTTAAATAATTTAAGTAAGTCTGCTGGTAAATATTTACAATTTATTTTTACAGGTTTTCTTTTCTGTTTGAAAAGCTTTCAAGGAAATCAAATTTTAATTACACCATGTAAATAAATAAACATTTGAAAATTGTTCAAATTATCAAAAGTCACTAAAGTTGAAGAAAGTTCTCCTCTCTTGGTTGAACTCACTGTATGTATAATATCTATATCTTTATAACACTTTTATTTCACTGTTATTTGATTTTAGGCTATCACTGGCTATAACTATGCCCAACAAAAAGTCATCATTTGATGAGTCTTTCTTAGAATCGTGGTTTTAATATAGTGGTTTCACCAGGATACTCTGAACAGTAGCCTTGTTTGGCCACTTATCTGTTGATTTGAAGTCTGTCACACTCCTGCCAAGGAAAGAAAAGTCATATGATGTTCCTCCAGGCAGTGGATACTGGGTAACTGTCCCTATAGACAACAAGGGCGCTCGCACCACTAGTTCCTGCAGTAGTTGCTGACTCTTTAAATTGTACTCTTGTTTGACATAATATAACCCTCAAGTACATACAGTCGAGCAGTTAATGGTCACGCAGTCTGCTCTCAGATGCAAAAGGCAAAGAAGTCCTCTCTCTGACAGAACTCGCGCTCTCGCTGTATTTGAATTTTTATTATGGCCTATTTCCATTTAGGGCACGTCCTATATACAGACCAAGGCCGGACGACAGAGGGGGCTTACTACTACTGTGTGTTTTGCGTTCAGAAATGCAGGCATACATTTGTCCAGCTGTTCAATTATGCAAAACTATGAATTCAAATATCTTCGTTATTCCTGGACCGATTTCCTTCATCTTAGGCTTAAATTACACCCTGGATTATTCTTTCTTTATCTGGATAATGGTCTTTCACTTTCCTAAATCCATTTTATTCTATGCGTAGCCTAAACAGCAAAAGTATGGACTAACCTGATGTCTTGGTGCATTCTACTCGGTATTTCTCCCTTCCTACATTACTTCCCGTTGAAATCTTTGCACAGACGTATACAGCAACATTAGTGACCTCTTCCAGGCGGTACTTCGCTCCTAATGCGGTATTTAAATTCCATATCCAATTGGTTTGCACAGATTTGAGATCGCCATTATGACTAGTACGTTTTGTAAGCACTGCATGAAGATGCGATTCCATTGGTTCGTCAAGGATATACTGTCATAAAGTATGGCGTGCCGTTGGGGTTAAAAATGACGTGTTGTGAATCCGACTTCACGACACTGTGCACGGTGGTATCACTGGTACTATTTCTCATCATACTCAGCACAGGCAGTATGATGTACCTATTAAGCAAGTCACGGCATGCAGAAAGAAAAGAAATCACCATGTCTCTCCCTCGTTAGAGAGAGCACACCATCCTCTATCGCACGGTTTCGTGCTAATAACGCGAATGTCGTGGGTTCGACCCCTACATATGGTGGTATCAATACACGCTCACACACCGTATTAGTGCGCAACCTACCACCTCATACTCCATGGCATGCAGTAGCTGAGGTTTTTCATTTCACTGCAGACGTCAAGTTTGTACATATTTTGCCATTCCCCTGTATCAAGTATAATGAGGCTTTAGTTTCCTTCTATACCAATAGCGACGCTCGTATGGTTGTAAAGCGGGACAATGGTGCTTCTTTTCACCACCGTTCCCTCAATTTGCAATTGGTACCTGATTCTGCTCCACGCAGATATTAATACGTTTATATTTGCATTTTCTTTTTTTTCTATTCCTTTATAAAGCTTTATGCTTTCGGGCTCATGAACGCCCCTGCTACTTTTGTTTGTATGATGAGGAAAATCCTCTCTCATCGGTCCGATATCATCACCAACATAGATGATAACCGTCTATTCAGTTCCACTTGGGAGGAACACTCCTTAGGTTTACATTTTCTTCTGGACACTTTACGTCTCCATCTCCTACCAGCCAAGCCTACTAAGATGCTTCTTGCCTTCGAGGAAATTTCATTCGTGCCACAGCAGGTTTCCAAAATTCTAAAAATGTCATTACTCCTAGAACTTAGAAACAAGTTCGAAGCCTCCTCGGCTTGATCCAATTCTATGGACGCTTCATCTCTAACTTGTCAACTATCACTGTCACTCTTTCTAGCCTGTTAAAGAAAGGGTCGCCAAACAAAGTTCAGTGGTCACAAGAGTGCCAGGCCACTTTAGATAGGATTAAGTTATTATTTTCCTCTGCTCCTATTTTGCGGTTACCAAATAAAAATGTTCCTTTCATCATTCGCAGTGACGCCTCTTCGATGTGGATTGGTGCTTCTCTGATGCAAGACTATTCAGGAACTCTCCACCCTGTGCTATACGTCTCCCGGAAGTTAACTGCAGCTGAACAACGCTATTCTGTGGTGGACCGCGAGCTTTTGGCCATGGTCTGGTCAATACAACGTGGTGGCTGATCTATTGTCCCGTTGTCCACAAGAATCTTCTGAGACGCTGGATCACTTCACTAATTGACACTCATACCACCATTATGCTGTAACAACACTTTTGTACTACTCGATGTGATTGATGTCAACACTTACTACATTTCGTTTGATGAACTCGCTTACGTCTCATCTTCATGATCTAACTCGGAGTAACTTTTATTTAAGCATAACTAACTAGATTTTTATTACATGTTATGATATTACATTATGGTGCTTCCTCAGCACATTTCTAACTTATTTTCGCTCATTCACAGTGATTTACTTGATAGCGCATCACTATAGATATATAAGACTATCCGCCAAGACACTTTTCCGCGAGTGATTAATTAATGACATTTCGTGTTAGGATGGAACAATGTGACACTTTTTAAGTATTTAGTTATCAAACTTTTCTATAACCAAAGTTCTTCTCTATGCGATTAGTTTAATTATCAGTCATTCACATGATACGATTGCATTGTTTAGGCTGTTCAATTTATCTACACTCTTGCTATATACATTAGGTATAGTCTCCTTATCGGATGGTAGCGCATCATTCGCCCTGATATATATTTTATGCGCATAGCTTTTTAATGATATACGTAGTACTTATTAGTTTAAATAGTCTACTTTGTGGTTATTCACATCGTACACCTTTAGACTGTGTTGCTTTCTTCTCGTGTTTTTTTTTTTTTAAATTGATTTGAGTTTTTTTTCGTTTTCCACACCTGCGTTTTATACACGAACGATACGCATCTCATTTTTTTTACAATGTTGACATGTTTTATCATCTTTTATCTTAATTTTTTTTCACCATTTCTAATCGTTTTCATGTCATTTTCTTTGTTCTTTTCACTTATCATTTCATATTTAGTACATAGTTGATCTATGTTTCTTTACCTTTCAACTTTGTTTGAATTTGGTCTTTTATTCTCATTCCACATATTATGTCTTCTATTTTTACATTCTTTCTTCATAATTACACTTATGATGTTAATGATAGTTGTCTATTGCTTAGCTTGATGGAACTTGACTGACCTCGCTATTATTAAACCAAATAAAATCTTCGATATTTTTTCGCGGGGGTCGATGTAAACTGTTACGTTATTTTATATTTATAGAGGGGGAGTTAAATGTTTGGGATCCTCACATGCACGTCTAGTATTTTGTAGACGCACTATAAATCATCTGAAAGATGAAGATGATATTCTTGATGAGAAATACAAAGAATCGTTTTATTTCAAATATTTAGCCAGAAACGGCTCGTTTTAAGTATCTCGCCTCCGATGCTTAGTCTCCTGTAATCGTTATGGCAGAGCTTCAGCCTGACCAGATATGTCAAGCTGCAAGTGCGTCCCGCTAACGTTGGTAGTTTATTGGATCGTAATTGAATAACTATATATATGCTCAAAGTTGTTAACATGGTCATTGTGGTAAACCCATGTAGTCTACTGGTACGTTACTGTAGAGCTTCCGCTAACCTTCATGTGGTAGCGGTTAGTGCAGTCAGTCAACGTCCATGTTGATAGTTATTGACTATGTACTTTTTCTGCCATGAATATAATGATGATGATCATCTACATTACTGATGTCAAAGTATATCTACAAAAAATCTTGTTTTTTCGCCAACTGTTCACTATGAGTCCAGCATCTATTTATCGCCAGTTTGATCATACTGTCTTGACCCATTAAACATTGTTGCCGAGCTCCATTGTCTTCACCATAAGCCAAAGTAACGGCCCACATCATATTCGCGTTACAAAGAAATACGTCGGTCACATGTTGTAAGCCCGACAGCCCTGACAACATCATTGTCAATTCAGTAAAGAAAAACCACCGGTAACACGGCCCCTATCCGGTTGTTGCTAGCATCAGTCCTAACCACAAATTCTTGATTAAGATCTGGAAGTCACAGTATAGGCCTACTTGTGAGTTTTTGCTTCAAATATGAATATGCTTTCTCACATTCCGCTGTTCATTCAACTTTGTCTGTTTGCACTTTTTCGTCAGATCTGTCAGAGGAGCACACATATTGTTGAAATCTTTTATGTACTTCTGATAGAAGCCGCATAGCGAAACAAAAGATCCCACATCCTTCTTTCTTTGTGGTCTTGGTGCTGTCTGCAGTTTTTCCAAATTCTTGGGGTCAGGGGTCATGTTACCCTGACATACTGTGTGTCCCAAGAATTCCAATTCCTGGCAACCAATATAACATTTAGTAGGGCGAGCGGTCAAATTTGCCTCTCTGGGTCATGTTACCCTGACATACTGTGATTGTTGTAATATGCAGCATGTTTCCTTCTGGCTTTACGAAGATTCTCGTTTGCTAATTTCCAGCCAGTTTTCAGACGTGACGCCAACTCATTAACATACTGATATGATGAGGTTACAGTCTCTTCTGCTTTCTCATCTGTCCATGTCCTCAATAAGGCTTCCAATGGACCTTTGATGGGCCGGCCAAATAACAACGTTGCTGGAGCCATCCCGGTTGAACTGTGTGGGACTTCCCGGTATGCAAACAATGCAGCGGGTAAGTAGAGATCCCAAGTATCAGGTTTCTCACGTGCCAGTTTCCGCAGGATAGAAATGAGCGTCCCGTTGAACCGCTCTACCTGCCCGTTACCTTGTGTGTGATATGGGCTACAATGATAATGTCTGGCTTGAAAGATTCTGAATACTTCCTCAGTTAGTTTCCCCTTGAACTGAGAACCATTATCAGTCAAGATTTAGTGGGGAAAATCTAACCTAGTGAATATTATAATATTATAAGAAGTGCCTCTGCCACATGTTTTGAATCAATTGATGACATGGCTACAGCCTCTCCCCACATAGAACATGTGTCCACCAGAGTTATAATGTAACTGTTCCTCCTCTTGGTCCTAGTGAGAGGTCCAACAATATCCACAGCAACTCTTTCAAATGGAGTCCCCATGATTGTAATTTCTCCAAGAGTTGCAGGTGCAGTCCAGTGCTTTGGAGCTACACGTTGACATTCTGGACAGGATTTTACATACCTTTTAATATCTTCAGTAATTCTTGGCCAAAAATAGTGACACGCTATCCGTTGTCCAGTGGCATTAATAACCATATGTCCACTAAATGGAATGGCATGTCCTAACTCCATAACCTTATCCCTACATGAAGATGGTACTACCAGCTGTCCATGGCCATTCGGTCCTTTTCCATCTTTCCTGTAGAGCAGTCCGTTCTTCATGTAAAACTCGCCTTTTGTTGGGGGGTTATGAGCTTTTGGCAATTTGCCAAAACAAGGCTTTAATGTGCTATCTTCAGCCTGAGCCTTTTTCATCTCCTCTGGATGAGTATTTATTGGGCTGTCCTCCTCTTTCCTAGATTGTAACCTGGTCTGTACAGCTGCCATGACCACGTGTCTTTTGGGATCTCCCAAAAATACATATATGCACCCCAGTATCAGAGGGTAGATATGTTCTTCAATCACTGCTGCGCGAATCACTCCTTCCCCATAGCGAGTCCTAACATTGATCCTTGCTATGGGAAGTGAAATGGTTGCTTTCTCCTTGGCTGCTCCTTGGTTGCTCCTTGTATCTCCACTGCTTCTGTGGTATATTGATCCGGATGCACCAGGGTAGAACTCACGACCGAGTTGAAGTCCAATCCAGTATCATATAAGCACATAATCTTAGTGCTGTTACAAGTTACTTCCTCACAGACAGGTGGATGATGAAGGATATTCTGACTTGTTGTCAGTTCCCTCTTTTCCTTTGTCCCTGTTGCAAGGCATGCAGCGTGATGTGGAGGGTTTTTCTTTTTACAGTCCCAAGTATTGTGGTTGTTTATTTTGCAAATCTTACACCACGTTTCTTCCATTTTGTAGGGTTTCTTATCCTGTAATTGAGGGTTCCTGTCAAATTTTTGCCTGTCAAAATTTGGTTTGTATTTGTTTGGTTGGTCCTTAGTATCAACCCTATTCTGGTTTTGTTGTGGCTTGAAACCTTCCCCTGGCTTCTTCTTAGTTCCCTGAGTCAAGGGGTGAGCCACCTTATGACTTTCCACATAAGTGATTATTTCTTTAGCAGGTAACTCTCCAACCTAGCTGAAAACTGTTGGTATGTTTCTCCTGACTGAAGCTTAGCAGTTCTAAATCTTCTTCTATAAGAATCTGCGGTTTGTTCATACTTAGCCAATAATGCTTGCTTTAAGGCTTCATAATTTTTTTGATCTTCTTTGGTAAGTTTCATGTAAACACTGTAAGCCACTCGTCTCAATCCCTGCGATAACTTCAAAGACCACTTTTCTTTTTCTAGGCCATAAGTGGTAGCCAATCTCTCATACCTGTCAAGATAATCTTCAATTCCATCTTCCTTTTCCACAAATGGAACTGAATGAAAATTAATGGCTCCATTTGAGGTGCTCTGGCTGGAGCTACTCACTGAGTGAGATAGACTACTTCCATTACCCGTAGCAATTCTTTGAAGCTCAAGTTCTCTCATTTTCAATTGATAATCCCATTCTGGTTGCAACTTCCTCTCCTCCCTTTCCGCCTCATAAACCAATCTTCTCTCCTCAGCTTCCATTTGCAACTTCGAAGCATCAGCTTCTAACCTCTTATTCTCTCTCTCATGCTCCATTGCTAACTTTTTAACTTCAAAGTCAGCTTCCTGCTGTAGTCTCTTGTATGTTTTCAATCTCCTGTCTTCTCTTCCCATGAACTTATCACACTCTGTTGTGACATACTGAATGAGAGCATCACCACTTATACCAAGCTCCTTTCCCATACGCAGAGTTGCTGATCTAAATTTTACCAAATCTACCATGTTCACTCACTAATATAAGTATTTAAATAAATAACACGGTATTTAATCAGTTTTACAAATTACGGTTCACAAGAAACAAGGGACGTTTCGGGTTTTACCCTTCGTCAGCCACAAACAGGTGACAAAGACAAAAATTACATATAGGTACTACAAAACTATACGAAGATGAGAAATATACAACAAATGGGCGATACAAGCAGATGGAAAAAGTGATGAGAGAAAAAAAGAACAATAATAATACAAGAAAACCGTAAAATCTAAAAGAAATACTGAAACAAGAAAGTAAATAATCAACGAAACGAAAAAAAGAAGAATAAACAAAACTGTGGAACTAGTAAAAGTTAGCTTTGCTCGATCCAAAGAATCTGTGGAAGGGATATTCTTGTACACAGTCGCTTGTGACATTCTAGCCCATCTTACTTTGGTACTAAACCGTGCCAACGCCGGATATGCAAGACCTGTCCGTTTGTACTCCAAACTCAGACAGTCACTTTTCCGAAAGGAAAATTTATCATTAGAAAGTCTTTTACGTGCGAATCCAGAAACCTGATTTATGCTATCATCTGCAAGAGGTTTGGCATGACCTATATTGGTGAAACTGGTAGGCGTTTGGCAGACAGGTTTCGTGAGCACTTGAATGACATCTATCATGACAAACATTTACCGGTGGCCCTTCATTTCAATAGGCCTGACCATTCAGGTAATTCCGATATACATGTCACTGCCCTCCGTTCATGTGGCGGTAATGACAAGACTCGCTTTTCGTTGGAGAATCGCCTTATTTTTAAAATGGGCGTTTTAGCTCCCGATGGTTTGAATATACAACATCATTTTGCGTAAATTCTGGTAGCTTTTCTCTTTTTCATTCTTTATTCGTTGTCATTTAGATCTATCTTTTTATGTTTTTGTTTTGGTTCGTTTCGTATCTTTTTATATCTCTTGTTTTGTCGCTATCGTACGTCACTTCCTTGTGATTTCTATGACAAGAGACTACTGATTAAATACCCTGTTATTTATTTAAATACTTATATTCCTTACCAGTTTTACAGCAGCCCCTTAATTTATTTACTTTCACTCGAAAAATATAGGTTTTCCTAGATGAGATGGTAATGTGCTATCTAGATTCCTATGGGCTCCTCTCCAGACTAACCTTAGACAATAACTCGGAACTCTGCTATGGGTAATCAAATACACAACAAGAACTTTAAACCAAATTTAAATAATTCACTGAAGACTCTGGGTACAATTTAGAATTTATTTATGTACAAGATCTTTTCTTCTTTGTTAATTTTTCAAATAAAATCAAATTTATATATATATATATATATATATATATATATATATATATATATATATATATATATATATATAAACACATGTACAGTTAATTTACCGCGGTAGCGCAGTGGTTAGTGCACTGGCTTCCTAGCTCGGTGGTCCATGGTTCGATTCCCAGTTGAGGTGGGATTTTTTAGACCGCAAACGGCTCCGGGGTCGACCCAGCCTCATGAATTGGGTACTAGAGCAACTCTGGGAAGGTTAAGGCGGCCAGCGTGATGCTGATTACATCACCCCTAGTGTGCCGATGGTCAAGAAAATATGGGCCTAACACCATATTCCCAATATGCCTCAATAGTCGTGTAACGGGATCCTTTACCTTTACCTACAGTTACTTTCTTAAACTAATATACAGGGTGGTCATAAAGTCTTTCCCTGATTTCAAATTTTTACGAGATCCTCCAGATGTTAAAAGCATCAAAGCTTGGTATATAAAGTTTACGGACACTGGCAGCGTCGGTGACATGCCCAGAGCAGGTAGGCTTCATGTGAGTGAAGAAACTGTGGACGCAGTCCTCAGAAATCAACCTGTCGTGCCTCAAGAGAACTTGCAATCCCTCGAATATTAGTGTTGAAAATCGCAAATGTTGAAATCTACAAATAGCATAAAAAACTGTTTTAGTTCTGGAATAATTTCCAAAAAAACCAAGTGTCTCTGCACAGAATACTCTTTTTTTTATTTAAATTTTTGAAATCAGGGAAAGACTTTATGACCACCCTTTAGTTCAATTTCACTGTTTTATTGCTTCCTGGTGGAATCTGTCTCTACTTTTTTGCTTTCTTGAATTCTTATTTGATCCTTAGCCACCGACCGTCAAAGCAGTCAGTGGCCATCACGCCTGGTGGCGTCTTGTAGGGCAACAACAAATTGATTCCACTTTGCTCGGTAGGTGGCCATCCTTCGTACAGTGCCCCAACTCTGGTTCATTCTTTTCATCTCAGCCTCCACAGTCCTCCGCCAAGTTGTTTTTGGTCGGCCTCTCTTTCGTTTTCCTTCAGGGGTCCATAGCATAGCTGTTCTTGTGATGGCATCGGGGTCTCTTCTGAGGACATGGCCAACCCAGCTCCAGCGTCTGCCAGCTATGATGGTGTGCATGTCCTCTTGCTTGCTCCGAGTAAGCAGTTCTTGGTTGGGGATGGTATTCGGCCAAAAGATTAGGAGAATTTTTCTTAGGCATGTTGTGTGAAAAGAGGACAATTTCGACATTTCCTTCTCTGTAACTCTCCAGCATTCCGCACCATAGAGAAGCACAGAAAGCACATCGCTCTGATATAATCTTAATTTTGTGCATGTGCTGTACTGCGAGGACTTCCAGATGTTGTTTAGACTAAAAAAGGCTGTTCTTGCTTTGTTCATTCTGATGTTGATGTCTTTGCTTGCTCCGCCGTCTGGTATTACTATGCATCCTAGGTATGTGAAGGTGTCTGTCTGTTCCAGTTGCTGATTCCTGCTTTCTTGAATAGATGAATCTAAATGTTACTTTATGATTCATATGACTGTCAAATGTCTTTTATATACACCACAGTGTTTATTTCATCGTCACGTAGTCTATTCGTAGGTAGGTTAATTTGGTGTTGTTTGAAAATTGAAGAGTAGTCCAACACTGAGCTGCTTATCTGAAACAAAGTCCTTCCTAGGCCTCGTACAGCAGTATGATTGGATGGAACCCCACCCCTGCGGGTCCACCACTCGTCAAGATGACACAGTTAATACTGGCAAAAGCTCTGACAAACTTGAGCATCTAATTGCTGACTTGGTCACAAGAGATTGTGTATGACATTCAGGGCAGGATATAACCTGAAACAATATTTACAACCTACGTAGTATGGCTCATTGTCTCCTTAGCCAGACAGGAGGTAGTAGAGACAGTTCAGACAATCTGTGGTAATTCACAAGAGACATAGTAAGTCATTGTGACGAAACGGGGCGACCTCTATCGATCTTTGGTTCTCTCCGGCAGTATAGGTACATTTGTGTTACTGATTTATATACGGTGCTGTCAATTATTGCACTTTTCTTTCTTTCTTTCTTTCTTTTTCTGCTAAGTAGCAGATATTTGATTTTATTAAATCACCCTGTAGGTGATAAATATCACATTTGCAAGGAGTGCTACCAAGATTTCTGGTTATAGGCGCGGCAGATTAAAACTTACATCGGGCTGCGCTCAGCTTAAATTACCTGTAAGACCCGGAGTTTGCGCACTCATACGACAGATAACGAGATTACTGTCTGTATGACACAGGTGGGCAGACAAATGTGATATAATCGCTTCCGGTCACTTGTTTACAATGTAATCATGGATTTATTACATTTTAGACAATATTAGTCTACAAATGTGTTGGTTAGAGTGTATGCAAGACATCATAATACCATATATGGGAGACGTGACCTTTTGAGAAAATGTTCCGTGTAGGAACTATTTTGAAAGTGCCACACCCAACCTGTTTGAAATGATTGGATCTTTCTGATTAGATTCATAACATCACTGGAGGGAATATAGGCTGACAATTTCACAGTTTTATTTCTCTGTGATTTGCACACTCTCCAAGACAACATCAGACCTCGCCACAGTGAAAACTGGATTCATAATTCCTAATTGTTACCCGGACCTTTTATTGGAGAACCAGATAAGACTTAGAAAAGCACAGGAAATCTCTACATTTAATAAGGAACACCGGAACTAGGAAAACTGAAAAAAAAACACGGAGTCAGAAGGGGCAATCTATTGTAAAATTAAAAGAAATTCCAGACACGTGTTGTAAGAGAACGATTCGTCACTTCTATTCATCTGTGCGACAAGTCTGTAGCCAGGATTGTCTTATTGGTGGTACCAGCAGAACGTACTATTTCTGGAACAAGACGGGACCAGTGGCCTACGCTTTAAGACAAAGGACGCACTGTGTAGACTTTCCTTGAAGTTTCTTGGAGACGAGCTACACCCGACAACCTTGACCAGAGACGAGTAATCAGTGTAAAAAGACAGAACCGTCATTGGCAGCTAAGTTCAAACATATGCTGCCACCTGAACATCTTAACCCTTTTCGCAATCCCCAAATACGAGGATGATAGCTTTTCTTTAGCCATAACTATTCAAATTATTTTCAAACTGTTAAAACTAAAGTGATTATTAAATTTTGTTATTTTGTAATGCTACAAATTTAACTTCGATTTAATCATTTAAATGTAAATAAAATTTATAACACACTGAACTAACTCAGACTGTTTTAGTTTCAATATTAAATTTTTTTCTAAATTTATTTGTTCTGAACCAAGGTTTTATTTTGGTCAGAACATATGAAATGTTATGGAGTTATAAATGGAATGCATAAATATATGGCATAATAAAATGGAATGTGTGTACATAGGTATTTCATAAGACTGGTTAATATTAATTATATTTATAATGTCTCTGGGAGAACCATTACTGGATGTGCTGTTGGGGTGGTGTCATCACACCCACTCTGTGACTAGAACTAGCTTTGTCCATTTGTCTTATAGACTTTAGAAAATGTTCTATTTCCCAAAATTCAGTATATTGTGATGGGGAAATATTTATAAATAGTTAAGAGTTCTGGTGAATCCTCAGCAGGCCACTAATTCACTCATCTTTTCTGTGAAGATCTGATGCTGGATTCCGGGGCCCGCTCCTCTCGGTAGCTAGAATACAATGCTAGACTGCACCGACACCACTGTAGGCGGCACACACATCTGCTTGTGTAATCTTGATAACTTAAGTGCCACTACAATAATGCCACAACAGAAACTCACAATTCTGAAACAAAATTTGTGCTATGTGTCAGTACTCTATTTACTGCACCACTCTTACACACAGCACAACACATCAACATTACACAGAATGGGTCAGATCTCTCTGACCACACAGCACATTTTACCCAGTTGTTTTCATATAGTATCAGTTCCCCAAGACTGCATTGCATCTGAGATATGTTCAATATTTTCCTTTTATTCAATAAGATAGGTGATATGTTCCCACTGATCTCAACAATAGATCCGCCTTCCATAGTCTTAGTTAGGCGTCCATATATTTTGTTTGTCTCTAGACCCTGAACTTGGGCTGGGGACCTAGAGCGAGCACTTACTTGTCGTAATCATTTTATATGATATGGCAGTATCAATCACTCGAAATATTAAAATATACAAAATAAATGCTTTCATTCTTACCAGAATTCAGAAATGAGAACACAGTTAATTGCTAGCAAAACTCAGCTGAGCTGCTGGCTATATGATGGGTGTCCCACTAAAATGTATGTAATATCTTCTGGGAAAAACACCACAGGCAATAACCGACTGTGTCCCTGGACAGAATTGTATCAAATGGCAAAAATGCGCTTCTCTGTCCCGCTAATATGATTACATTTGCCCAATCACAGACTTCCCCCCCCCCCCCTAACTTTTTCAAATCTACAACCAAAAGTCAAATTTCAGTCAGATCTCAGTCAAGTATGTATTATTGTCTGTTGGTCCGTCTGTCTCTGCTTGTTTTTTCATAAAAAACACGCTTGGTTCTTGGACCAACTCCATGCAATACCCTACACAATTCTGCCTCCTAAGTTATTTTTAGCCACAATTCTCCACCTTCCCCCTCTCTTTCATTACAGCTTGATTTTTGCATTTGCGTGTCTCAAGGCCGAAATTTTCAAACTTTAGTGAAAGTATGAACAGTACAGTCGCTAGTCTGATATGAACAACACAGTCTTTTGTCAATATCTTCCTTGTTATCTATCCGTCTGTATAATTTAAAGTATATTAGTTCTCTGCTTAAGATGAGCTATCAAACTAGCTAGGTTTTAATATTCATAACTCTATTATTAAGAAAAAACATATTTTTCTCCAGTTTAGTTTTTTTGAAATTTGTTCGCGAACCTTCTCTACGGCGTTTGCCGCTGAATTCAAATAAAACAACCAAGTATCGTAAACGTCCAAGAAATGACTGTTTCGAATAAGAGCTACGGACTTTTTTTTGACCATTTCCTTACATTGTGTCAACTAGTGACGTGAATTTTTTTCTTTTACTACCAATTGCGTCTTTTAGCCTTTCTAGATTCAAACACGTGTTCAGTCATATTTTTCCTTTTTAGATCTCCGTTTCCCTCCCGTCTACAAAGAGTAAATCGTTTCGACTGCACGTCTAACTAGTTAGTTTGAATGGCGGTAGGAAATGCGGGCATGGGCGAGCATGTCTCCTAGTATCTTACGCATTATTTTTATCCCTACATTTTATCTTTATATTAGGAGATATTTTAACGTTGTATCACGGTAAATTCATCACACCATGTAATAGAAGCTTTACTATTCTTCTATCGACATTTCTGCCAAGAGTAATCATGTGTAAAGATAGACTCCATTGAAGCCTACAATAGATACTCTTGAGTTTTGGCCACTGTTGGACCACTACTGCAAGGCAGGGGAGGCAATACCGTCACAGTCATGAATAACACAATTCGTTCAAGTACTAGAACAATAGTTCTGTATTTCACTTGTTACAGTTCTGTCCATGATTTGTTTCAATAAAATCATATAGGCCTTATTGTGTCATATATCAAATAATACAGAAAATGAATCTGTTATAGTCATTCCTTCCTCCAGTTTGGATAGTCCTTTCCAACAAGCATAATATCTTTAAAACGCTTTCCACAACCAACGTGCTCAATCCATTCGTTCTACTTAATTATTACACAATTAAACTAAACCTACACACTTCGGGTTTTCCTCCAGAAATAACACAATGATTCTACACCTGCCAATATTTCTTTAACACACATTGATAATATATTTACATATATATATATTTAATTAACATCTCGCTTACCCTCAATCACAGATAGGTTTTTAATGGTTACACAGTCTGCTCACACTTCTGCAGATGGCAACGGAGTTGATATAACTGCTTGTGCTCTGTGTCTGTAGTTTGAATTAGGCGGCGAGTGTGTCTGTGTCATGCGTTCTCTCCCCTTTTATAATGGCCTTGCGGATGTACGAGGTGACAACTGGATCAAGTTACGTTTGCATGCATCCAAAATCGTGTAGGCAAGGCAAGATGTGCTTTGATTGTAAATCTAAAATAATTCTGGAATCCGTATTTCTGCACCGATTTTCTCCTTCGTAGGCTTATTTTACTCATATGAATAAGCTCTGTCACTATGAATATCCATTTTATCCTATAGTATATCCGACTATTCACTGGAGCAGCCGACACAGGGAAAAACACAACATGGCTCATGTTCCACTGTCTTCTATTCATAAAAGCTTCAGCTCTACAACACATCCAGTGAATCTATTGCTATCTGCCTAAAAGCTAATGATCCCTATTATCGAATTGGGTCCTTCTTTATCTAGGTATTCCATGATTAGTTGCACACTGCCTTCCGAAATATCCTTAACATCTACACTTTTGTTTCCTCCATGCCTAGCGATCTTCCCGACACTATTTATACCAAGCTGGCTTTTCATTGGTCAGATACATCCACAGGGTTTGTACGGAGATAATATTTGAATGATGCCGAGATATGAATCAGACTTCATTACAATGGTCCATCTGATGCCAATACTGCGCTCTCGCTCTCTCGCTCGCTCTCGGTCTCTCGCTCTCTGTCTCTCTGTCTCTCTCTCTCTCACTCTCGCGCTCTCTCTCTCGCTCTCACTCTCTCGCACTCTCTCTCGCTCTTTCGCTCTCTCTCGCTCTCTCGCTCGCTCTCTCTCGCTCTCACTCGCTCTCGCTCTCGCTCTCTCTCGCGCTCTTGCTCGCTCTCTCGCCCTCGCTCTCGTTCTCTCGCTTGCTCTCGCTCTCTCTCTCTTTTTTTTGGTACTATTTATTTCGTTTTTTTCTTATTACTTTGAATTACTGTCCATTGCCACTAAAACAACCATTTATGTTAAGTTTTCAACTCTTAGTTGTAAACATTGCGGTTGTCATCGTATCTAATATTAATTCAGTTGTATTCTACACTTCATATTCCTGACATGTATTCTGTATTCCTGTGTGTCATTTTTTTCACTATATATTTTTATGTACCAGGGGCGTTCAGAAAGTAATGCACCACATCGTTTTTCTCAGCTAATAATGAAGATAGAAGCATGACATTTTACACACTTCAAATATGACATGTGCCAAATCGTTACAGGCGACGAAAAGAATGGGCACATCAGTTTGAACCTGAGACAAAAAGACAGTCAATGGAGTGGCATCATCCGCAGTCACCAAGAAGAAAGAAATTCAAGACAATTCCTTCAGCTGGAAAGGTCATGATCACTGTCTTTTGGGACATTGAAGGTGTGATTCTTGTGGACGTTATGCCAAGAGGAGAGACAATCAATTCGCAAGCTTACATTAAGACATTGAAAAAACTCAATCAACGTTTTCGCAGAGTTCGGCCGCATAAGAATCCAGCAGACCTGCTTCTCCTTCACGACAATGCGCGCCCTCACACAAGTCTGGCAACACGGGAAGCAATCACCAAATTGGGCTGGACTGTACTACCCCATACCAACGGGCTGATCACCCGTTTGCCAGTCACTTCGATTACGGAAACAACAGCAAATGGATTGATTTGCCGGTGCCCTAAAGACGCCAATAGGTGTGATGGGAAACAATGGCAAAGAAAACCTATCTGCTGTTGCACTAAGACGCCACTAGGCGTAATGGCCACTGACTGCTTTGACGGTCGGTGGCTAAGGACGGAAGAAGAAGAAGAAGTACTACCCCATCCACCCTATAGTCCCGATTTGACACCCTCTGATTTTCATCTATTTGGTCCACTTAAAGATGCACTCCGTGGGACAAGGTTTGAAAATGATGAAGGAGTGATTCATGCAGCGAAGAAATGGCCACATGATCAAGACTAAATCTGGTACGGGCTAGGAATACATGCACTTGTTTCGCGCTGGCATAAAGCCGTACAAGTTCATGGGGATTATATTGAATAATACCGATGTTTACATGACATATCCATGTATATTGTTTATAAATTTCATGCTTTTTGAATAAACAGCTCCTGAGAAAAACGATGTGGTGCATTACTTTCTGAACGCCCCTCGTAAAATGGGGAAAGGTTGAATGAGATGTTACTAGGCAACCTTGTCATGAGCTCATCTTTCTATCTTGGTGGTTAATCCCGATTATTGCCAACTGTTGCCAATATTTGTTCTTAACAATTCTTAAAAATAAAAGTAAAGGTTGTCCCATAGCAAACACCACTGTGTGGTAGTTAAGTGTTAGAGACTTCATTATTTAGGTGCGGGTTTATGAGGTATGGTGACCAGTTGCCTTACTCGCTACCTGTCTTCCCTAACTTATGAGCGGAGTCAGGTGCCCATTTACAGCTGGGTAAAGTGGAGCGTATAGCTACCCACAGCCCAGTAACTTTGCTGGGAAGGGCAAACGCTTTAACCCCTCTGCCAATCGGATGCTCTAATAATTCTTATATTTTTTTCTGTTTCCATCAATATTTTGTAATATCTAAAGTTCTGATAAGTTGATTGTGTTTCATTGTGTTAGAAGCTTGATGTAGTTTATTCAGCATAAATTCACATCTGTTTGTCCATTAATTCTTCCACAGAACAGAATAATGAAAATGTCATGTAAGATAAATATTGTAGAATTGATTGGCAGATCCAGACAAATACCAGTGAGGTGAGAGATAGACATTGATAGTTGATAGGATACACAATCAGCAAGCCAGATAATAGTATCACAAGGCAGTCTTCACACTGCAGTTCCAGGTGGGTGTAAAAGAGAAAGAGGGATATCTAAAAGCACACAGAGATGACATCCGGAAATAGATACGACAGGATTTAATAAGACATGGGAAGAGCTGCAACTGTTGGTGCAAGACATGAGGGCTTGTCTCTCTCTCTCTCTCTCTCTCTCTCTCTGCCTCTCACTCCAACTTGCCTATCTCTCTCTGACCCCCCCCCCCCACCCCTCTTCTCCACAGACTGCTGAAAGGAAAGAACGCAGACGAGACTTGATAGTTTTATTCTTCTGTAACTCAAAAATATTCATTTAAAAAAATTATTTATAAATAATTACACATAAGTTAGATACAACTAGAAAGAGACAAAATTTGATAACAATTCACACATATTTTATATTATAGCATTACATGTTTTTAAAAAATTTGCAATTGGCCGCCCGATTCAGAAATTACCCACCTCTTGTCACAAAGTCCTCTGTTTTTTGCGGCTGGAGTGAAGTCCCTTTGTGTCGCCTGCCTGGCGCTGTTTTTGTCTCTTTGTGGTATGGCGGTTCCCTTTATTGTCTTTCATTGTCCCGCCATGTATAATTACTTGCGTACTCCGTTCGTAACCTTTATGGTACATACCATTGTCCAGTAGCAGACATGTTTTAATTCCTCTGTTCCCCGACTCAACAATTACTTACATTTAAGTCCCAAGTGGGGGAACCATACTGGAGCGGTTGATATGAAACTTAAGAAAAAAGATTTTCAAAGTCCCATGGGAGGGGCGATCGCCACCCCCTTAGATCCACCATATCACCAGGCTAACTTGTATAATCAGTGTTGCGTGCATATTTGACGCACATTTTACAAAAATCGATATGGCTATTTAATATGGGAAAAATATAGACATGCATTCATTTGTGTATGAAAATGCTGTTTATGGTAAAAGCGAGATAATCCATGTTTGATTCACACTTTTGATTATAGGAGTAATCGTTCTGGATATTGATCCAGCGCAAGGATATTGCGCTTGCGTTTGTACTTATTTTTTAGGGCCAGAAAATATATTAATTTGCTTATCGTGTTTATGGCCTGAATTCATATGTATTACATATTATTAGTACAAGTAGAATCAGTCCTATATTGTATATTTTGGATGGGTAGGAGGGACTAGATTCTTGCTAGCGGAAGTATGAGTTGTCTTGACAAGTCGTGATGAGTTCCGATGTACTGCTTACAAATGGCGGGGTACGTTTTTCTAGAGCTGGTCCTTTCGTCAGAAAAAAATGTCTCACGAAGTGGTTTTTCTTCTGAAGGAGATGGTGTCTCTACGATAGTTTGTGTTAGAGACTCTCCTTATGTCAGTATATAGATGATTCGGACTCCAGGTAAACCCAGCTCCTATTTTTGATGATCTCTCGTCGGTTAGGCCTAGCTTGACTTTTGTGCTTCGCTATGCTAGTGTCGTGTTTTGTATCGACGAAGATGACAGATTTTCCTGCAGCGGTTATGGCTACGTGAATTAACCTGATCACCGTAGAGCTGTATGGAAACATTTATGAAATCCTTTATATACCCATTATAAATTAACTCTGGCTTACATTCTCCTTCCTATGAATGAGTGAACGACAACTCAGGGAGACAGCCATGTTGGATTTCGGTCATCATATGTTTTGATCACTGCCAAGAGAACAGATTATTTATCTTATTATCGGACAGTGACAGGGAGATCTCAATCTTGCTAGAAACCCCCTTTCGTGGTTTCATAATTTATACTACAAACTATGGACGTCAAGTAACTTTGGTTATTTATCGATCCGCCCTTCACTGACGCGTTTAGTCAGATAGGGGGATGTGGCCATAATGTATCGTGACATTGAACTTTTGATGTACTGCCCATTATTACTGAATGTGTCATGACTTCAGATCTGCTATGTATACCTACAAATTGATATGTCAACGAACCATGATGTACTCGTATGTCCCAGTGTGTACGTCTGAATAAATTGAGTAAACTAAGATTCCAGCAGTCTGCATTGGTGCCTTGTAGACACAAGTGTGAGTGGTTATATTGGTCAGCACACGAACAGTACACCATTCGCGGTAATCACACTCTACACTTCTACTTCATACATACACCATCCTGCGTCGGCTGAAGTGACCAAGTTTAGGGCCTGCTTCCCCTGGAGTCTTTGCCTTCCCTAACTCAGGACTAGGGTGAGTTACCCATTTACAGCTGGGTAGACTGGAGCATGCCTGATCTCAACAACACACCACTCTTCCTTACAGAGCAGACAGACTGATACTTTACAGTGTGTGTGTGAAAGCAACTTTACAGAGAAGAAAACAAAAAAACTTTACAGTGGCGAGCCAGATTCCTGGGTCCAGCTTACGCAGTTTTGTGTTGAGAATCACAGTTTACAGCTGAAAGAACATTTGTTTGAACACATCAACACCAGTAGGACAGTTTTACAGTCGATGTCAGCTTGACCTGTATTACCGATAGGATGCTGTATCTAGGTCAGCGCTTGTTGACAGTTTTTCGCTGTACAGACAGTATTACACAGGACAGTGGTATCAAGTGTAGAAAATATCTGGAGCAATATTGTTGACATTTCTCAACGTACAGAAGAATCACAGTGTTGCTGAACATAAAGTGCATAGTTCATCGTTGGTTCTTCAGATGCTCAACAGAGAAAAATTGACAGTGTAATAGTTTAAAATTAAATCTATTACTGAATAAAGTGGCAAGTTATTAGTATTAAAATAAACTGTGCCTGCTTTACAACACTATACCTGCAACATAGTTTGCAAATATTTGGTTAGTTGTGACGACTGTTTCATATTTGTATTTGTAACATTTTTTGTGTTCCTTAGTTTTGTTTGATTTGTTTGTATAATTGTAGGTCTCATCTTTTCTTTCATTTCAGTTTTTTACACCCTTATGTTTATACACTGTGGCGTTATTTGTCTCGTTATCTTATGGCAGTTATCATCACGGTTTCTATGATCATTTTTTTCATTTCTCCTATTTAATTTAATTTGATCTCTGCAAATGTTTTCATATTGTCTTTTCTTGTTTGTCCTTTGTAATGTCTTTAGTTGACATATGACGTATAGTGGTATACACTGATAGTATAGTACAGATCAGTACTTTCTGATTGTTATTGTTATAAAACAAAATGTACAAGACCTTTGTAAGGCTTGTCTCCCAAAGTGATTGGTAAAGGGAAATATTTTTTCTACAGGTACTCAAGTGATCTTTGATTACATTGAGGTATACAAGACCTTTGTAAGGCTTGTCTCCCAAAGTGATTGGTAAAGGGAAATATTTTTTTCCACAGGTACTCAAGTGATCTTTGATTACAGTGAGGTATACAAGACCTTTGTAAGGCTTGTCCCCATAGTATTTGAGATACAATTATTGTTGTCCACAGGTACTCAAGTTATCATTGGTTATTATAAACCATACAAGTTTGGACTAAGACTAAGTCTATGGTATAGACTTGTCTCCCATTAACTTGAAAGAGGGTAATTTATTTACTTTTTCAGGTTTCTGATTTAAGAAGACAATATGTCTACATTAGATTATTTCATTACACAAGGAAAATCTCTTGATAAGACTGGAAAAGACTTAGAACAATGGGCTGTTGCTCAATATGACAAAGCATTAGCTGCAGAAGAGAAAAAAATTGCTGCTGCTGTTGAAGAAAAAAAAGCTGCGGTTGAGGAGAGAAAACTTCAAATAGAAGAAAAAAAAAGCTGCTGCAGAAGAAAGGAAAGCCTTAGCTGAAGAAAAAAGATTAGAAAAAGAAGCTGATACTGCTGCTGAACTTAAGAAATTGCAGATGCAAGTGGAGGAAAGGAGATTTGAGGCAGAACAGAAGAAATTAGAAGCTGATGCAGAGCAGAAAAAATTAGAAGTTGCTGCAGAACAGAAAAAATTAGAAGTTGCTGCAGAACAGAAAAAATTAGAAGTTGCTGCAGAACAGAAGAAATTAGAAGCTGCTGCAGAACAGAAAAAACTAGAAGTTGCTGCTGCTGCAGAACAGAAAAAACTAGAAGTTGCTGCTGCTGCAGAACAGAAAAAATTAGAAGCTGCTGCTGCTGCAGAACAAAAAAAATTAGATAGAGAAGCTGAAGAGAGAAAAGCAATAAGAGAACATGAGTTTGAATTAGAGAAATTAAAATTGACATGTATGAGTAATGTTAATCAGGCATCTGGTGGTAATGGTAAACCCTTTGTATACAAGGTCAAGGTACCAGCGTTTAACCCTACCAGTGATGACATAACATTTTGGCTTTCTAGATTTGAACGGGCTTGTCGATCTCATAATGTTGACAAATCACAGTATGTGAATCAGTTGTCTGAAAATCTAAAAGGGGAGTCTCTGAGTAAGTTATATTTTGTTGAAGAGGCCGACAAAGACAATTATGATGCTGTTAGGGCAGCTTTGATAAAGAGATATCAGCTGTCTGAGGAAGGTTACCGTCTTTTGTTTAAAACAATGAGACCTGAGGTAGGTGTAGAATTCTCAGATTTCATCTCAAAAGCACGAATTACACTTTCACGATGGATTGAATTATCCAAAACAGAGAAAACATTTGATGGTCTTACGGATTTATTGCTAAGAGACAAGGTCATGTCTTCTGTAAATAAATCATTCCTAGAGTTCTTACATGAGCGTAAACCTGGTACAATAAAGCAAATGGAAGAATATTGTGACCAGTATGCCACGGCACACCCTGACATGATTCTTGGTAACTCTAACATTAAAGAGAGTATGCCAGTTGCTTCGGCAACAGAATATAATCAGAATTACTCACACAAATTCCAAGGAGCTAAAAATAAATTTGATAAAAAGGTTAATTGGGATAAGTATCAAAACCAAGATAACCGCTCAAATCAGAGTTCTTCTTTGAAGAACTGGAATCGGTCTGATAGTCCTCGACACGCGAGGGGTTCCCATAATGTTAGAAATTCTCGGAAAGGGAGTAGCTATAGGAACTACCCAAGTGCTTCATGGAGACAAAAGAAACAATATTACAGGGATACTCAATATAATGAGCATGATGATTATGATCATGAATATTATGATTCAAACCCAAATAGGGGTTATAACAGAGGCAATAATAATTATAGAGACAATTATAACCGAGGTAGATCACAACACAAAAGACATGGTAAATCTTATTACCAGGCTAACTCTGCACAACAGGAGTTCCACGACACCGATAATCAGAATAATGATAAAAAAGACTCCAATAGTGTAGCAAATTCCGCTTTCGATTTTGCTAGAGCATCTGAGTGTTCGCAATGCAAAACATTATTCGATCCAACCACAGTGTCTACTTTAAGCTGCGGTCACCCACTTCCCGCTCTTCATGCGTCAATCGCGCATAATGGAAGGGGTGCTCTTGTCTTTAATAGGGGCCTAATAGATGGTACTCCGGTATCAATTCTTTTCGACTCGGGGTGCACTACAATTGGAGTGAGGCAATCACTCGTAAATCCTTCTCGAGCTACAGGCAATATAGTCAAATGTGTAACATTTGGTGGCACATTGGAGAAGTACTCCACTGCCATTATCAATATTGCTACGCCTTTCTTTACAGGAGAGGTGCAAGCATGTCTCTTGCCGAATCCGATCGCTGATCTTATCATCGGTCGCATTCATGGAGTGAAAGAATGCACTCCACAGCAAATTTCTAATTGGGAAAATGTTAATATGCAATCGGCTAATGCAGTAATCACTAGGGCTCAAGCTCTTAATATGCCACAATCTTCACATTCTGAAGATAATGATGCGCAGATCCAAGATGATCCCTTGGAGATTTCCCACGATTCCTTTATCAAACAGCAGCAAGATGATCCTACTCTAAAGAAATTCTTTACTCTGGCAACAAAAGGTGATCCGAATAAGGATACAAATCGTAAATCTTGGATTACGATGAAGAATGGCGTACTTGTACGTATGGTACAAGACTCCGCTAAGTCCATTCATTCTCAAATCCTTGTGCCTAAAAATATGAGAGTTAAAATCTTACAGCACGCTCATGATTCGCAGTGTGCTGGACATATGGGTTTTTCCCGTACTAAAGCTAGAGTTCTTCAATCTTTCTTTTGGCCTGCTGTGAATAAGGACATACGAATCTATTGTCGATCTTGTAAAGTATGTCAAGAGATTAAATCCAGAGGTCCACGCCATGATGCACCTATTCAGGCTGCAGACATTCCCATTCGGCCATTTCAAAAAATGGCGATAGACATCATTGGTCCATTTAAGATAAAGTCTGCTAGAGGACACCAATTTATTTTGACGTGTGTTGATATGTGCACACGTTGGCCGGAGGCTGTTCCTCTAAAGAGCATAACTACTGCTGATGTCGCAGATGCTCTTTGGTTAATATTTTCTCGTCTGGGATTTCCAGCAGAAATATTATCCGACCATGGTACCCAACTCATATCGGATACCATGTCTCAAGTAATGTCGACTCTGAAGATAGAGAGATCGCTGAGTAGTATTTATCATCCTATGTCCAATGGGATGGTGGAACGTTTGAATAGAACTCTGAAAAACCTACTAGGTAAGATAACAGAAGATCATCCTCAGGATTGGGATAGGGTTTTACCCGCGGCTCTCTTTGCATATAGAGAGGTCGCCAACGAACATACAGGATTTTCTCCCTTTGAACTTGTCTTTGGCGCGAAACCGCGAGGTCCTATGTCCTTACTGCATGATCTTATAACTGCTGATAATATTGTCGATGACACAAAATCCTCTTATGAATATGTCATCGCACTTAGACACAAGATTATTGAAGCATGCAAATTGGCAACTGCTTCTTCTGAATTTGCGAAACAGAAGGCAAGGGAATTTGCCAATAAAAAGAGATGTTTGCGTCAACTTTGTCCAGGTGACAAAGCATTTGTCTTGCTACCTTGTAGGGAAAATAGACTTCTCATTTCTTGGAAAGGTCCGTACGATATAATATCAAAGGTTTCCGATGTTGACTATATCGTCGATATTGACGGGAAGCGTAAAACCTTCCACATCAACATGCTCACGGAATTCCATGAACGTCCTGATTATTTACAACCTGTTTTCCAGGCAACGGACGATTTTCCAGTCCAACATGGACAGTACTCATCTCTGTCAGTAATACAGGATGAGGAAACGAGTTTCTCGGATGTAAATTTACCTTTTCCACTGATTCCTCTTCACTCTAATGAATCATGGAAAGATGTTGCAATTTCTCCAGAATTATCTCCAGGAGAGCAGAAACAAGTTTCTACTATGTTAGAACAATTTCAGGATGTCCTTACTGACATTCCTGGTCAAACGGATGTCATTAAACATGACATTATTCTTACTGACCATAGTCCTATAAGAGTCAGACCGTATCCTATCCCGATACATTTTCAAGCACAGGTAGAGAAAGAGTTAGATGAGATGATAGAGTTAAAAATTATTGAACCATCCACATCAGCATATTCTTCGCCAATGGTTATAGTACGAAAAAAAGACAATAACATACGTCTTTGCGTGGATTATCGCAAATTGAATCAAGTGACTAAATTCGATGCTGAACCTATGCCTTTACTAGAAGAGCTACTTACGAGACTATCGAAT
This sequence comes from Oreohelix idahoensis, assembly GCA_024509875.1. NCBI lineage: Eukaryota > Metazoa > Mollusca > Gastropoda > Stylommatophora > Oreohelicidae > Oreohelix > Oreohelix idahoensis. The sequence continues at coordinate 16,065 of JAMPIV010017739.1, read as the reverse complement.
TCTCACTTCTTTACTAAACTCGATTTGTCTAAGGGATATTGGCAAGTTCCACTATCCGAACACGCCAAACCGTTTACTGCTTTTTCGACGCCTAGGGGTCTATTCCAATGGAATTTCATGCCTTTCAGTATTATGAACGCCCCTGCTACATTTGTACGCATGATGCGTCGAATCCTATCTCATCGCTCAGATGTCATTGCGTATCTTGATGACATCTGTCTTTTCAGTGATACTTGGAACGATCACTATAATGGTATAAATGAACTATTGTCTATCTTACGCGAGCATAACTTGACAGCGAAACCATCGAAAGCATGTATTGGTTTTAGCGAAATATCTTTCTTAGGACACCGTGTTGGTCATGGGTTCCTAAAAACAGAAGACCATAATACAAGTAAGATACTTAACCTTTCTATTCCTAAGACTAAAAAGCAAGTACGAAGTCTCTTAGGTCTAATACAATTTTATGGACGATTCATCCCGAATCTGTCCTCCATTATGTCACCTTTTTCTTCCTTGCTAAAGAAAGGGTCTCCTAATGTAGTCCATTGGACTCAAGAATGTCAATCCTCTTTGGATAAGGTTAAAACTATGTTTTCTACTTCACCTATCCTAGTATTACCTTCTAAGGATAAGACATTTATTCTTCGTAGTGACGCTTCATCCACCGGGATTGGAGCTGCACTAATGCAAGAGTACTCTGGAACTCTGCATCCTGTGATGTATATTTCTCGGAAATTAAATGCCGCAGAGAAGAATTACTCGGTCCTAGACCGTGAATTATTGGCTATGGTTTGGTCAATCCTTAAACTGCAAAGATTTCTTCTGGGCGCGCATTTCATTGTGGAAACTGACCAGAAAGCTCTTACGGCTATTCAGAGTAAAAATCTGAAGAGCGCGAGATCAACGCGATACGCGATTGCTCTACAGCCATTTCATTTTTCGGTGCGAGCTATCCGTGGGTCAGAAAATGTGATGGCAGATATTTTGTCTAGATGCCCACATGATTCATAACTGTTATACAACTTTGATACAGTTGTTTCTATGTTGAAATGTGTACACATATGTAATATATCATATATTGATTGTAACACTACTTAGCGGTTCATTGATATGTATTCACCGCTGATCTTTCAATGTTTTTCGTCTTTGATGATCATGATGTTAAGATATCTTAGATGGAATTTATGTATAAACTAATGTGGAAATTGTGTCATTGCTAATATTGTAGTATGCGTTGGTGACACCTCTCTGGAAATATTTATACTTAGAGAAGTACTTTCTCTAAGGTCATAAAACTTATGCTTATCATCTGCGCATTGTTATTGGTGCGTTGTGAGCCTATTGTATGTTGCTCCTAGATGTATTTCAAAAAAAAAAAAAAAAATGTACCATTTTTTTTTTCCCGAGGGGTGTGGTAATCTGTTGCGTGCATATTTGACGCACATTTTACAAAAATCGATATGGCTATTTAATATGGGAAAAATATAGACATGCATTCATTTGTGTATGAAAATGCTGTTTATGGTAAAAGCGAGATAATCCATGTTTGATTCACACTTTTGATTATAGGAGTAATCGTTCTGGATATTGATCCAGCGCAAGGATATTGCGCTTGCGTTTGTACTTATTTTTTAGGGCCAGAAAATATATTAATTTGCTTATCGTGTTTATGGCCTGAATTCATATGTATTACATATTATTAGTACAAGTAGAATCAGTCCTATATTGTATATTTTGGATGGGTAGGAGGGACTAGATTCTTGCTAGCGGAAGTATGAGTTGTCTTGACAAGTCGTGATGAGTTCCGATGTACTGCTTACAAATGGCGGGGTACGTTTTTCTAGAGCTGGTCCTTTCGTCAGAAAAAAATGTCTCACGAAGTGGTTTTTCTTCTGAAGGAGATGGTGTCTCTATGATAGTTTGTGTTAGAGACTCTCCTTATGTCAGTATATAGATGATTCGGACTCCAGGTAAACCCAGCTCCTATTTTTGATGATCTCTCGTCGGTTAGGCCTAGCTTGACTTTTGTGCTTCGCTATGCTAGTGTCGTGTTTTGTATCGACGAAGATGACAGATTTTCCTGCAGCGGTTATGGCTACGTGAATTAACCTGATCACCGTAGAGCTGTATGGAAACATTTATGAAATCCTTTATATACCCATTATAAATTAACTCTGGCTTACATTCTCCTTCCTATGAATGAGTGAACGACAACTCAGGGAGACAGCCATGTTGGATTTCGGTCATCATATGTTTTGATCACTGCCAAGAGAACAGATTATTTATCTTATTATCGGACAGTGACAGGGAGATCTCAATCTTGCTAGAAACCCCCTTTCGTGGTTTCATAATTTATACTACAAACTATGGACGTCAAGTAACTTTGGTTATTTATCGATCCGCCCTTCACTGACGCGTTTAGTCAGATAGGGGGATGTGGCCATAATGTATCATGACATTGAACTTTTGATGTACTGCCCATTATTACTGAATGTGTCATGACTTCAGATCTGCTATGTATACCTACAAATTGATATGTCAACGAACCATGATGTACTCGTATGTCCCAGTGTGTACGTCTGAATAAATTGAGTAAACTAAGATTCCAGCAGTCTGCATTGGTGCCTTGTAGACACAAGTGTGAGTGGTTATATTGGTCAGCACACGAACAGTACACCATTCGCGGTAATCACACTCTACACTTCTACTTCATACATACACCATCCTGCGTCGGCTGAAGTGACCAAGTTTAGGGCCTGCTTCCCCTGGAGCCTTTGCCTTCCCTAACTCAGGACTAGGGTGAGTTACCCATTTACAGCTGGGTAGACTGGAGCATGCCTGATCTCAACAACACACCACTCTTCCTTACAGAGCAGACAGACTGATACTTTACAGTGTGTGTGTGAAAGCAACTTTACAGAGAAGAAAACAAAAAAACTTTACAATCAGGCAGTCCAGTCAAAAACGACGGGGAAAATGGGAATGACGGTGGGCTTGACTGGACTTTAGTCAAGCGAAGTTTCAAAAAAAAAAAAGTTTCATAGCGACGATCTCCTGCATCTTTTTTTCTTTCAAATGTACAGTTATAGAATGTTCAGAGCAAACTGTCTGTTACTGCATATTTATGTTTAAGAATGATTTTTAGTTTGCACATGCTCCTGTCTACTCACCAGTAAATGAATGCCAGACTCCTCTCTTGAGGTAGGGAAGGAAAAGGCAGCGAGGAAGGGAACTGGTCATCCCATCTCTCGTTACTGGACCTAGTATAGTGAAGTCTCTTACACTTCACTCCCCTACGGCAGTGTCTGCTGTGGTACTACCTTTACCTGTTGACTACGTCAGTAGCACTGCGATCCACTGAGTTATCTCTTGTCCAACTAAGATTGCCTTCTCACAACATTGTTGACTACGTCAGTAGCACTGCGATCCACTTAGTTATCTCTTGTCCAACTAAGATTGCCTTCTCACAACATTGTTGACTACGTCAGTAGCACTGCGATCCACTGAGTTATCTCTTGTCCAACTAAGATTGCCTTCTCACAACATTGTTGACTACGTCAGTAGCACTGCGATCCACTGAGTTATCTGTTGTCCAACTAAGATTGCCTTCTCACAACATTGTTGACTACGTCAGTAGCACTGCGATCCACTGAGTTATCTCTTGTCCAACTAAGATTGCCTTCTCACAACATTGTTGACTACGTCAGTAGCACTGCGATCCACTGAGTTATCTGTTGTCCAACTAAGATTGCCTTCTCACAACATTGTTGACTACGTCAGTAGCACTGCGATCCACTGAGTTATCTCTTGTCCAACTAAGATTGCCTTCTCACAACATTGTTGACTACGTCAGTAGCACTGCGATCCACTGAGTTATCTGTTGTCCAACTAAGATTGCCTTCTCACAACATTGTTGACTACGTCAGTAGCACTGCGATCCACTGAGTTATCTCTTGTCCAACTAAGATTGCCTTCTCACAACATTGTTGACTACGTCAGTAGCACTGCGATCCACTGAGTTATCTGTTGTCCAACTAAGATTGCCTTCTCACACAACATTGTTGACTACGTCAGTAGCACCGCGATCCACTGAGTTATCTCTTGTTCAACTAAGATTGCCTTCTCACAACATTGTTGACTACGTCAGTAGCACTGCGATCCACTGAGTTATCTGTTGTCCAACTAAGATTGCCTTCTCACAACATTGTTGACTACGTCAGTAGCACTGCGATCCACTGAGTTATCTCTTGTCCAACTAAGATTGCCTTCTCACAACATTGTTGACTACGTCAGTAGCACTGCGATCCACTGAGTTATCTGTTGTCCAACTAAGATTGCCTTCTCACAACATTGTTGACTACGTCAGTAGCACCGCGATCCACTGAGTTATCTCTTGTTCAACTAAGATTGCCTTCTCACAACATTGTTGACTACGTCAGTAGCACTGCGATCCACTGAGTTATCTGTTGTCCAACTAAGATTGCCTTCTCACAACATTGTTGACTACGTCAGTAGCACTGCGATCCACTGAGTTATCTGTTGTCCAACTAAGATTGCCTTCTCACAACATTGTTGACTACGTCAGTAGCACTGCGATCCACTGAGTTATCTGTTGTCCAACTACGATTGCCTTCTCACAACATTGTTGACTACGTCAGTAGCACTGCGATCCACTGAGTTATCTGTTGTCCAACTAAGATTGCCTTCTCACAACATTGTTGACTACGTCAGTAGCACCGCGATCCACTGAGTTATCTCTTGTTCAACTAAGATTGCCTTCTCACAACATTGTTGACTACGTCAGTAGCACTGCGATCCACTGAGTTATCTGTTGTCCAACTAAGATTGCCTTCTCACAACATTGTTGACTACGTCAGTAGCACCGCGATCCACTGAGTTATCTCTTGTTCAACTAAGATTGCCTTCTCACAACATTGTTGACTACGTCAGTAGCACTGCGATCCACTGAGTTATCTGTTGTCCAACTAAGATTGCCTTCTCACAACATTGTTGACTACGTCAGTAGCACTGCGATCCACTGAGTTATCTGTTGTCCAACTAAGATTGCCTTCTCACAACATTGTTGACTACGTCAGTAGCACTGCGATCCACTGAGTTATCTGTTGTCCAACTACGATTGCCTTCTCACAACATTGTTGACTACGTCAGTAGCACTGCGATCCACTGAGTTATCTGTTGTCCAACTAAGATTGCCTTCTCACAACATTGTTGACTACGTCAGTAGCACCGCGATCCACTGAGTTATCTCTTGTTCAACTAAGATTGCCTTCTCACAACATTGTTGACTACGTCAGTAGCACTGCGATCCACTGAGTTATCTGTTGTCCAACTACGATTGCCTTCTCACAACATTGTTGACTACGTCAGTAGCACTGCGATCCACTGAGTTATCTGTTGTCCAACTAAGATTGCCTTCTCACAACATTGTTGACTACGTCAGTAGCACTGCGATCCACTGAGTTATCTGTTGTCCAACTAAGATTGCCTTCTCACAACATTGTTGACTACGTCAGTAGCACCGCGATCCACTGAGTTATCTCTTGTCCAACTAAGATTGCCTTCTCACAACATTGTTGACTACGTCAGTAGCACCGCGATCCACTGAGTTATCTGTTGTCCAACTAAGATTGCCTTCTCACAACATTGTTGACTACGTCAGTAGCACTGCGATCCACTGAGTTATCTGTTGTCCAACTAAGATTGCCTTCTCACAACATTGTTGACTACGTCAGTAGCACCGCGATCCACTGAGTTATCTCTTGTCCAACTAAGATTGCCTTCTCACAACATTGTTGACTACGTCAGTAGCACCGCGATCCACTGAGTTATCTCTTGTCCAACTAAGATTGCCTTCTCACAACATTGTTGACTACGTCAGTAGCACCGCGATCCACTGAGTTATCTGTTGTCCAACTAAGATTGCCTTCTCACAACATTGTTGACTACGTCAGTAGCACCGCGATCCACTGAGTTATCTCTTGTCCAACTAAGATTGCCTTCTCACAACATTGTTGACTACGTCAGTAGCACTGCGATCCACTGAGTTATCTCTTGTCCAACTAAGATTGTCTTCTCACAACATTGTTAACTACGTCAGTAGCACCGCGATCCACTGAGTTATCTGTTGTCCAACTAAGATTGCCTTCTCACAACATTGTTGACTACGTCAGTAGCACCGCGATCCACTGAGTTATCTGTTGTCCAACTAAGATTGCCTTCTCACAACATTGTTGACTACGTTAGTAGCACCGCGATCCACTGAGTTATCTCTTGTCCAACTAAGATTGCCTTCTCACAACATTGTTGACTACGTCAGTAGCACCGCGATCCACTGAGTTATCTGTTGTCCAACTAAGATTGCCTTCTCACAACATTGTTGACTACGTCAGTAGCACCGCGATCCACTGAGTTATCTCTTGTCCAACTAAGATTGCCTTCTCACAACATTGTTGACTACGTCAGTAGCACTGCGATCCACTGAGTTATCTCTTGTCCAACTAAGATTGTCTTCTCACAACATTGTTAACTACGTCAGTAGCACCGCGATCCACTGAGTTATCTGTTGTCCAACTAAGATTGCCTTCTCACAACATTGTTGACTACGTCAGTAGCACCGCGATCCACTGAGTTATCTGTTGTCCAACTAAGATTGCCTTCTCACAACATTGTTGACTACGTCAGTAGCACCGCGATCCACTGAGTTATCTCTTGTCCAACTAAGATTGCCTTCTCACAACATTGTTGACTACGTCAGTAGCACTGCGATCCACTGAGTTATCTCTTGTCCAACTAAGATTGTCTTCTCACAACATTGTTGACTACGTCAGTAGCACTGCGATCCACTGAGTTATCTCTTGTCCAACTAAGATTGTCTTCTCACAACATTGTTGACTACGTCAGTAGCACTGCGATCCACTGAGTTATCTGTTGTCCAACTAAGATTGCCTTCTCACAACATTGTTGACTACGTCAGTAGCACTGCGATCCACTGAGTTATCTGTTGTCCAACTAAGATTGTCTTCTCACAACATTGTTGACTACGTCAGTAGCACCGCGATCCACTGAGTTATCTCTTGTCCAACTAAGATTGCCTTCTCACAACATTGTTGACTACGTCAGTAGCACCGCGATCCACTGAGTTATCTGTTGTCCAACTAAGATTGCCTTCTCACAACATTGTTGACTACGTCAGTAGCACTGCGATCCACTGAGTTATCTGTTGTCCAACTAAGATTGCCTTCTCACAACATTGTTGACTACGTCAGTAGCACCGCGATCCACTGAGTTATCTCTTGTCCAACTAAGATTGCCTTCTCACAACATTGTTGACTACGTCAGTAGCACTGCGATCCACTGAGTTATCTGTTGTCCAACTAAGATTGCCTTCTCACAACATTGTCGACTACGTCAGTAGCACCGCGATCCACTGAGTTATCTCTTGTCCAACTAAGATTGCCTTCTCACAACATTGTTGACTACGTCAGTAGCACCGCGATCCACTGAGTTATCTGTTGTCCAACTAAGATTGCCTTCTCACAACATTGTTGACTACGTCAGTAGCACTGCGATCCACTGAGTTATCTGTTGTCCAACTAAGATTGCCTTCTCACAACATTGTTGACTACGTCAGTAGCACCGCGATCCACTGAGTTATCTCTTGTCCAACTAAGATTGCCTTCTCACAACATTGTTGACTACGTCAGTAGCACCGCGATCCACTGAGTTATCTCTTGTCCAACTAAGATTGCCTTCTCACAACATTGTTGACTACGTCAGTAGCACCGCGATCCACTGAGTTATCTGTTGTCCAACTAAGATTGCCTTCTCACAACATTGTTGACTACGTCAGTAGCACCGCGATCCACTGAGTTATCTCTTGTCCAACTAAGATTGCCTTCTCACAACATTGTTGACTACGTCAGTAGCACTGCGATCCACTGAGTTATCTCTTGTCCAACTAAGATTGTCTTCTCACAACATTGTTAACTACGTCAGTAGCACCGCGATCCACTGAGTTATCTGTTGTCCAACTAAGATTGCCTTCTCACAACATTGTTGACTACGTCAGTAGCACCGCGATCCACTGAGTTATCTGTTGTCCAACTAAGATTGCCTTCTCACAACATTGTTGACTACGTCAGTAGCACCGCGATCCACTGAGTTATCTCTTGTCCAACTAAGATTGCCTTCTCACAACATTGTTGACTACGTCAGTAGCACCGCGATCCACTGAGTTATCTGTTGTCCAACTAAGATTGCCTTCTCACAACATTGTTGACTACGTCAGTAGCACCGCGATCCACTGAGTTATCTCTTGTCCAACTAAGATTGCCTTCTCACAACATTGTTGACTACGTCAGTAGCACTGCGATCCACGGAGTTATCTCTTGTCCAACTAAGATTGTCTTCTCACAACATTGTTAACTACGTCAGTAGCACCGCGATCCAATGAGTTATCTGTTGTCCAACTAAGATTGCCTTCTCACAACATTGTTGACTACGTCAGTAGCACCGCGATCCACTGAGTTATCTGTTGTCCAACTAAGATTGCCTTCTCACAACATTGTTGACTACGTCAGTAGCACCGCGATCCACTGAGTTATCTCTTGTCCAACTAAGATTGCCTTCTCACAACATTGTTGACTACGTCAGTAGCACTGCGATCCACTGAGTTATCTCTTGTCCAACAAAGATTGTCTTCTCACAACATTGTTGACTACGTCAGTAGCACTGCGATCCACTGAGTTATCTCTTGTCCAACTAAGATTGTCTTCTCACAACATTGTTGACTACGTCAGTAGCACTGCCATCCACTGAGTTATCTCTTGTCCAACTAAGATTGTCTTCTCACAACATTGTTGGCTACGTCAGTAGCACTGCGATCCACTGAGTTATCTGTTGTCCAACTAAGATTGCCTTCTCACAACATTGTTGACTACGTCAGTAGCACCGCGATCCACTGAGTTATCTGTTGTCCAACTAAGATTGCCTTCTCACAACATTGTTGACTACGTCAGTAGCACTGCGATCCACTGAGTTATCTCTGTCCAACTACGATTGCCTTCTCACAACATTGTTGACTACGTCAGTAGCACTGCGATCCACTGAGTTATCTCTGTCCAACTACGATTGCCTTCTCACAACATTGTTGACTACGTCAGTAGCACTGCGATCCACTGAGTTATCTCTGTCCAACTACGATTGCCTTCTCACAACATTGTTGACTACGTCAGTAGCACTGCGATCCACTGAGTTATCTCTGTCCAACTACGATTGCCTTCTCACAACATTGTTGACTACGTCAGTAGCACTGCGATCCACTGAGTTATCTCTGTCCAACTACGATTGCCTTCTCACAACATTGTTGACTACGTCAGTAGCACTGCGATCCACTGAGCTCTGATTGCCACTCACAACATTGTTGACTACGTCTCCACTGATTATCTCTGTCCAACTAAGATTGCCTTCTCACAACATTGTTGACTACGTCAGTAGCACTGCGATCCACTGAGTTATCTCTGTCCAACTACGATTGCCTTCTCACAACATTGTTGACTACGTCAGTAGCACTGCGATCCACTGAGTTATCTCTGTCCAACTAAGATTGCCTTCTCACAACATTGTTGACTACGTCAGTAGCACTGCGATCCACTGAGTTATCTCTTGTCCAACTACGATTGCCTTCTCACAACATTGTTGACTACGTCAGTAGCACTGCGATCCACTGAGTTATCTCTGTCCAACTAAGATTGCCTTCTCACAACATTGTTGGCTACGTCAGTAGCACTGCGATCCACTGAGTTATCTCTGTCCAACTAAGATTGCCTTCTCACAACATTGTTGACTACGTCAGTAGCACTGCGATCCACTGAGTTATCTCTTGTCCAACTACGATTGCCTTCTCACAACATTGTTGACTACGTCAGTAGCACCGCGATCCACTGAGTTATCTCTGTCCAACTAAGATTGCCTTCTCACAACATTGTTGACTACGTCAGTAGCACCGCGATCCACTGAGTTATCTCTGTCCAACTAAGATTGCCTTCTCACAACATTGTTGACTACGTCAGTAGCACTGCGATCCACTGAGTTATCTCTGTCCAACTAAGATTGCCTTCTCACAACATTGTTGACTACGTCAGTAGCACCGCGATCCACTGAGTTATCTCTGTCCAACTAAGATTGCCTTCTCACAACATTGTTGACTACGTCAGTAGCACTGCGATCCACTGAGTTATCTCTGTCCAACTAAGATTGCCTTCTCACAACATTGTTGACTACGTCAGTAGCACCGCGATCCACTGAGTTATCTCTGTCCAACTAAGATTGCCTTCTCACAACATTGTTGACTACGTCAGTAGCACTGCGATCCACTGAGTTATCTGTTGTCCAACTAAGATTGCCTTCTCACAACATTGTTGACTACGTCAGTAGCACTGCGATCCACTGAGTTATCTGTTGTCCAACTAAGATTGCCTTCTCACAACATTGTTGACTACGTCAGTAGCACTGCGATCCACTGAGTTATCTGTTGTCCAACTAAGATTGCCTTCTCACAACATTGTTGACTACGTCAGTAGCACTGCGATCCACTGAGTTATCTGTTCTCCAACTAAGATTGCCTTCTCACAACATTGTTGACTACGTCAGTAGCACTGCGATCCACTGAGTTTATCTGTTGTCCAACTAAGATTGCCTTCTCACAACATTGTTGACTACGTCAGTAGCACTGCGATCCACTGAGTTATCTGTTGTCCCAACTAAGATTGCCTTCTCACAACATTGTTGACTACGTCAGTAGCACTGCGATCCACTGAGTTATCTGTTGTCCAACTAAGATTGCCTTCTCACAACATTGTTGACTACGTCAGTAGCACTGCGATCCACTGAGTTATCTGTTGTCCAACTAAGATTGCCTTCTCACAACATTGTTGACTACGTCAGTAGCACTGCGATCCACTGAGTTATCTGTTGTCCAACTAAGATTGCCTTCTCACAACATTGTTGACTACGTCAGTAGCACTGCGATCCACTGAGTTATCTGTTGTCCAACTAAGATTGCCTTCTCACAACATTGTTGACTACGTCAGTAGCACTGCGATCCACTGAGTTATCTGTTGTCCAACTAAGATTGCCTTCTCACAACATTGTTGACTACGTCAGTAGCACTGCGATCCACTGAGTTATCTCTTGTCCAACTAAGATTGCCTTCTCACAACATTGTTGACTACGTCAGTAGCACTGCGATCCACTGAATTATCTCTGTCTAACTAAGACTGCCTTCTCACAACATTGTTGACTACGTCAGTAGCACTGCGATCCACTTAGTTATCTCTTGTCCAACTACGATTGCCTTCTCACAACATTGTTGACTACGTCAGTAGCACTGCGATCCACTGAGTTATCTCTTGTTCAACTAAGATTGCCTTCTCACAACATTGTTGACTACGTCAGTAGCACTGCGATCCACTGAGTTATCTCTTGTCCAACTAAGATTGCCTTCTCACAACATTGTTGACTACGTCAGTAGCACTGCGATCCACTGAGTTATCTGTTGTCCAACTAAGATTGCCTTCTCACAACATTGTTGGCCACGTCAGTAGCACTGCAATCCACTGAGTTATCTCTTGTCCAACTAAGATTGCCTTGTCACAACATTGTTGACTACGTCAGTAGCACTGCGATCCACTGAGTTATCTCTTGTCCAACTAAGATTGCCTTCTCACAACATTGTTGACTACGTCAGTAGCACTGCGATCCACTGAGTTATCTCTGTCCAACTAAGATTGCCTTCTCACAACATTGTTGACTACGTCAGTAGCACTGCGATCCACTGAGTTATCTCTTGTTCAACTAAGATTGCCTTCTCACAACATTGTTGACTACGTCAGTAGCACTGCGATCCACTGAGTTATCTCTTGTTCAACTAAGATTGCCTTCTCACAACATTGTTGACTACGTCAGTAGCACTGCGATCCACTGAGTTATCTCTTGTCCAACTAAGATTGCCTTCTCACAACATTGTTGACTACGTCAGTAGCACTGCGATCCACTGAGTTATCTGTTGTCCAACTAAGATTGCCTTCTCACAACATTGTTGACTACGTCAGTAGCACTGCGATCCACTGAGTTATCTCTTGTCCAACTAAGATTGCCTTCTCACAACATTGTTGACTACGTCAGTAGCACGGCATTCCCCTGAATATTCTCTGTCCAACTAAGATTGCCTTCTCACAACATTGTTGACTACGTCAGTAGCACTGCGATCCACTTAGTTATCTCTTGTCGAACTACGATTGCCTTCTCACAACATTGTTGACTACGTCAGTAGCACTGCGATCCACTGAGTTATCTCTTGTCCAACTAAGATTGCCTTCTCACAACATTGTTGACTACGTCAGTAGCACTGCGATCCACTGAGTTATCTCTGTCCAACTAAGATTGCCTTCTCACAACATTGTTGACTACGTCAGTAGCACTGCGATCCACTGAGTTATCTCTTGTTCAACTAAGATTGCCTTCTCACAACATTGTTGACTACGTCAGTAGCACTGCGATCCACTGAGTTATCTCTTGTCCAACTAAGATTGCCTTCTCACTACATTTGTTGACTACGTCAGTAGCACTGCGATCCACTGAGTTATCTGTTGTCCAACTAAGATTGCCTTCTCACAACATTGTTGACTACGTCAGTAGCACTGCGATCCACTGAGTTATCTGTTGTCCAACTAAGATTGCCTTCTCACAACATTGTTGACTACGTCAGTAGCACTGCGATCCACTGAGTTATCTCTTGTCCAACTAAGATTGCCTTCTCACAACATTGTTGACTACGTCAGTATCACTGCGATCCACTGAATTATCTCTGTCTAACTAAGACTGCCTTCTCACAACATTGTTGACTACGTCAGTAGCACTGCGATCCACTTAGTTATCTCTTGTCCAACTACGATTGCCTTCTCACAACATTGTTGACTACGTCAGTAGCACTGCGATCCACTGAGTTATCTCTTGTTCAACTAAGATTGCCTTCTCACAACATTGTTGACTACGTCAGTAGCACTGCGATCCACTGAGTTATCTCTTGTCCAACTAAGATTGCCTTCTCACAACATTGTTGACTACGTCAGTAGCACTGCGATCCACTGAGTTATCTGTTGTCCAACTAAGATTGCCTTCTCACAACATTGTTGACCACGTCAGTAGCACTGCGATCCACTGAGTTATCTCTTGTCCAACTAAGATTGCCTTGTCCCAACATTGTTGACTACGTCAGTAGCACTGCGATCCACTGAGTTATCTGTTGTCCAACTAAGATTGCCTTCTCACAACATTGTTGACTACGTCAGTAGCACTGCGATCCACTGAGTTATCTCTGTCCAACTAAGATTGCCTTCTCACAACATTGTTGACTACGTCAGTAGCACTGCGATCCACTGAGTTATCTCTTGTTCAACTAAGATTGCCTTCTCACAACATTGTTGACTACGTCAGTAGCACTGCGATCCACTGAGTTATCTCTTGTTCAACTAAGATTGCCTTCTCACAACATTGTTGACTACGTCAGTAGCACTGCGATCCACTGAGTTATCTCTTGTCCAACTAAGATTGCCTTCTCACAACATTGTTGACTACGTCAGTAGCACTGCGATCCACTGAGTTATCTGTTGTCCAACTAAGATTGCCTTCTCACAACATTGTTGACTACGTCAGTAGCACTGCGATCCACTGAGTTATCTCTTGTCCAACTAAGATTGCCTTCTCACAACATTGTTGACTACGTCAGTAGCACTGCGATCCACTGAATTATCTCTGTCTAACTAAGACTGCCTTCTCACAACATTGTTGACTACGTCAGTAGCACTGCGATCCGCTTAGTTATCTCTTGTCCAACTACGATTGCCTTCTCACAACATTGTTGACTACGTCAGTAGCACTGCGATCCACTGAGTTATCTCTTGTCCAACTAAGATTGCCTTCTCACAACATTGTTGACTACGTCAGTAGCACTGCGATCCACTGAGTTATCTCTGTCCAACTAAGATTGCCTTCTCACAACATTGTTGACTACGTCAGTAGCACTGCGATCCACTGAGTTATCTGTTGTCCAACTAAGATTGCCTTCTCACAACATTGTTGACTACGTCAGTAGCACTGCGATCCACTGAGTTATCTCTTGTCCAACTAAGATTGCCTTCTCACAACATTGTTGACTACGTCAGTAGCACTGCGATCCACTGGGTTATCTCTTGTCCAACTAAGACTGTCTTAGCACAACATTGTTGACTACGTCAGTAGTACTGCGATCCACTGAGTTATCTCTGTCCAACTAAGATTGCCTTGTCACAACATTGTTGACTACGTAAGTAGCACTGCGATCCACTGAGTTATCTCTGTCCAACTAAGATTGCCTTCTCACAACATTGTTGACTACGTCAGTAGCACTGCGATCCACTGAGTTATCTCTGTCCAACTAAGATTGCCTTCTCACAACATTGTTGACTGCGTCAGTAGCACTGCGATCCACTGAGTTATCTCTGTCCAACTAAGATTGCCTTCTCACAACATTGTTTACAAAAATAAATAAATACATTTTAAAAAAGTACCCCGCTTAATTCTGATGTGTGCATTGGTTATTTGTTTGCTTATTTATTTATTTACTTTGGTACCTAGTTGCACCTGTCAGAACATCAACATTAGTCTAATTGGCTCCTCTTAGCATTTCGCATTAGAACATTCGCATGTAAAACCTCATCTCTGTTACCGGGAAGAATCATGTTCTTTCTGACTGTATATGATCGGATTTGATATTTCAGGATTCGTTCTGTGTAACATTCACAAACTCTTTCTTACCTCCATTGACAAAAGTTTTGTTTCCTACTTGATATATTCTATTTCATACTTATGGAGAATTCTGTTTCTTAGAAATGTCCATGACTTCTGTCACCACGTGGTACAGGCACTTCCTCTCCCCTCCCCCCCCCCCCCCCCCCCCCACACACACACACATCCATCAATAATGATTACAACATCCGCTTACTGTCGGGCGGTTATATTATGTCGATCGACTTAATATTCCTGGCTAATCTTCTGTGCATCTTATTAAGCTGACATTGCACAGAGAGACCAGATCATGTGACAATACACATCATTGCCTAACACTGTTTTATACGCCGGAAATGCCCTATTTGGTTGCCAGTTTATGCAGCTGCTGTTTGTTGCCGGTGTCATGTTCGTAATTATTCTCAGATCTTTGTTTTCGATGATCTTAGCTTTGAGATAATATTGATAATTTCCTTATGTTTCATCTTAATCAAAGCCACCGTGTAGTTCAAAAAGCACAGTTTAATCTTTTATAATTGGCTTATCCCCCTCCTTAACGTTATTTTGTACATCTTTCACACCAAAGTTGCAAATTTTTTTTTTAGTGCGTAACTATCGCCCAGTGGATCGGGCACGTCCCGGGACCCCAGTACCGAAAGGGCACCAGAAAATAGTGGTCGGAAGAGGCTTGAACAGATGACATCACATATTATTTGATTATTTATATTAAGATAATAAAATATTGTGATAATATTTAAAAAAAAAACTAGTAATTAAGTAAGTAGTGTACAAATGTTTATATATTACCGTAATACTGATCATGGTTGTTGTGCCCATTACATACGGAAGGCGCCACATATTTTGTGATAGGGGGCCCGTTACATTACTGATGTAGTACAAACTAAAAAACGTGGTACATTATGCATACTGAGTAACCAACCTATGATATCCGTACAACGCAATGTCCGTATATATCGGCCATTACTACCACACGCGTTAAATGCTAGACATTAGTACCAGACATAGCCGTTACCGACCCCTGAGTTCTCGGGGGTCCACTGAGGACACACAGAAAGAATAAGCCTGCTGCCCCCTCAAAAGAAGACTAATGTCAAGGTTAAATGTGGAGCTGACTAAGTCATCATTTCAAATTACGATTCCTACAGAAAGATGCATTGTGTGTAGAGATAATGTACTTTAGATATAGGCCTTCCTTCC